>APKU01000158.1:0-99285 GCA_000472125.2 Hirsutella thompsonii MTCC6686
CGGTGCGCAGCGCATTGAGCAGCGTGCTTTTGCCGACGTTGGGCATGCCGACGACGATGGCGCGCATGCCCGTCAGCGAGTCCTGGCGCTCGGCGGAGCCGCGCAGGCGCGACAGCAGCGACGCCGTCGTCGCGGGACGGCTCTTGTCCCAGAAGAAGGCGGCGTCGCCGTAGAGCCTCCTCAGCGCGCGGCGGGCCGACGGGTCGCTGTCGGCGCCCAGGTCCGCCTTTGTGTAGACGACGATGCGCTCCCGGCCGGCCACCAGCTGCTCCAGCACCGGGTTGTGGGTCGACAGCGGCAAGCGAAAGTCGCGGCACTCGAGGACGAGCGAGATGGTGGACAGGATGCCGCGGATCTTGTTCAGGCCGGCGGCGTGGTGGCCGGAAAAGTACGTCTTGGGGATGGACGCCGGCACGCCAAACGTGGCCCGCGGGACGAACAGGGGCGTCGTCATGACGGCAGCGGGATGGAGTAGAGGGTCACGTCGTGGGCTCCTGCATGCGCCAGCATCGTCGGTCTGCGCCTCGCGATCGGGTGATGGCCGCGCCCAGGGGGGACTGAAGCTTCTGCAAGCTCGAGTGTGTGTGTGTGTACGCGTCTTTTGTTGGTAATTCTCCCAGCGCTTGGGAGAGACTAGGTAGGCACCTAGAGATCGACTCGATGCTCGTTTGGCGTACTGCGCATTCGTACCTCAAGAATGTTTACGGTACGTCATTGGATATCGGCCAAGCCAGTGCCGTGCCTGGGCTTGTGCGACGACGGACTCGAAATAATCGGTCGATATCGAGTCCAAGTCCGATTTTTTTGCGTGACGGAGGATTTGTCCGGCAAAGGAAAACAGCGGCTCAAAGTCCCCCCCACGTGTTGATAAGATAAGAAAGGATCAAATCGATCGGTCAAATTAGGAGGCTCGCTGACGTCACATGTCGATGGCGGGGTTCCTTGATTGGTCGCGCGATTAATATTCGCCTGCTTCTGACGCCAAAAATTCCAACGGCTAAGAGAGAGCGAAAGAAAAACGGCGCAAGAAAATGCTCACCCCCGGACTACTTTCGTACATTGTAGTCCATCGAAAAAACCAAGCCAGGACCGACAGGGGCGAGACAAGGGAAGCGGTGTGCAAAAATGAATGACCCCCCTAGGGCCGGAACACGGCACCTTGATGAAATCCAGGCGCAGCGGAAGCGCCTCGTGGCTGTCGTGTCTCGCTTCAAAAGATGCGCTAACAGACATTGTGAACTAAGTCAAGGTACCCAAGGTAGGCAAGGTAAAGTAGATAAGTCCAAGTAGGAAAAGTCTGCTTGTTCGGTGTGTGTAGCCGGAAACCGAAGCCAACGGCTTCCGGACTACTCCCAAGGTGAACCGCCTCCAAGGAAACCGTTGCCAGAATAAAGAAAAAGGAAGAAAAACAAAAAGATGGAAGGGAGGAGGAGAGGGTTAGATGGAGGCTGCCGGTGCGACGGGGGGGGTTTTTTTTTTTTTTCCCGCCTCCACTTGGTCGGACAGCAGCAGCAGAAGCAGCCTTTTTTTCCCTTCCACGCCGGTTCATTCGACGATTTAGAGTGGGAGAGAGAGGGAGTGAAATAGAGAGTGTGTGAGAAAAAGAGTTGGGAAAGGATAAGGCGCGAAAGCAAGGAAAAGGCTCCAAGTGGCTCCCGCCCCTCCTCTCTCTCTCCGTCTCTCACCCTATCTCTATTTGTACTTGTATATTACACTGGCTTAAGTAGTTCAAGTTGGATAAAATTGCTTGGGCCATCCTACCTACTCTCTTCTTACATCCATTTCTTCTCTCCCTTTTCTTGTCTCCCCGTCTTGCCTGCCTGTTGTTTTCCCCATCACACTCAACGAGAGCCCCTCTTTTTCATATAATTGGAGCACCCTTTGACATCCATCACATACTAAATACTTGGTCAACTTCACATCACAGTCCTCGTCACTGGCTCGATTTTCCATGACGGCCGCTGGTGATCCAGCATTCCGGGGCGGAGGGCCGACTCGCGTTACCGACTCGGACTCGACGCCCCGTAATCCCCAAGCCTCTTTTGTCCGCCGAAACGTCACGGCTGCCTCGACGTCGGACGAAGATGACGATGCCACGCCGACAGCAGCAACAACAGCAGCAGCAGCAGCAGCAAGAGGAGAAGGAGTAGAAGCGGCGTCCGGACCGGCCCATGTGAGCGCTCGCGGCAAGTACTTTGGTCCGGCCGGCAAGCTTCGGCCCTTTCGGCTGCTCCGGGGCGACATTGTCAACCTGCGCCGGCGATGGCCCTCGGACTGGACCGTCTTCAACCAGCAGGTCGTCGCCAGCGCCGTCTACATCTTTTTTACGAATATCCTACCGGGAATCACGTTTGCGAGCGACTTGTATGTCCTCACGGGGCGGTCCTGGGGCACCATTGAGGTCGTCTTTAGCACGGGTCTCTGCGGCGTCATCTTTGCCCTGTAAGACGATCCCCCTTCTCTCTCACTCACACACACTATGATAGAACTTCTTTTGCCTTGAGCGTTCAATGCTGATGAATATTGTAGCTTCTCGGCTCAGCCCTTGACTATTCTCGGCGTCACGGGCCCCTTTTCCGTTTTGGCGGAAAACATTTACAAACTATGCGAGACTCACTTTCACGTAACGCTTCCCTCACGTTCTCCCTCCCCCTTTTTCCACGATGAAGGCTGTTTTGTTACTTCACATCTCTCTAATACTATCGTTCTAGGTCGACTTCTTGTCCGTCATGGCGTGGACGCTCATCCACGCCGGCTGGATGCACGTCCTGCTCGCCGTCCTCAACGCCCACGACTGGACCATGCAGTACGTCACCCACTTCAGCGCAGACATCTTCTCCCTCCTCAACAGCGTCATCTACTTCCACAAGGCCGGCCTCGAGCTGCAGCGCACCCGCGCAAACGTCTCCTTCGCCGCCTTCCTCTACGCCGTCATTGGCGCCGCGGGGACCTGCCTGCTCGCCATCCTGCTGTCGACGGCCAACTCGTGGCAGCCCCTGCTGCATCGCTACGTCCGCCTCGGCCTGACCGAGTACGCGGCCGCCATCTCAATCATCATCTGGATCGGCATTCCTCACATTGGCGAGCTAGACGGCTTGGATCATGAGCGACTTCAGGTCCAGACCACGTTTCGCCCTTCGAGTCCCGACCGGTCCACCTTCTTCGTCCAGTTCTGGAAGCTGCCCGTTTCTTGGATCTTCTTGTCCATTATCCCCGCCGTCATCATCACTGTCCTGTTCTTCTTTGACCACGAAATCAGCAGCATCATCTGTACGGTCAGTCGATACGGCACGCGCAAGCCAGGAGGCTTTGCTTGGGATATTGTCCTACTGGGCCTCACCACCCTCATGTGCGGCATCCTCGGCATTCCGCCCGCCAACGGGCTGCTGCCTCAAGCACCCCTTCACTCAGAGTCCCTGCTACACTATGAGACAGAAACGCCCACTCACTCGGGAGACGAGTCTCCTCCCGGGGAAGCCCCGCGTCAGGTACCGAGGACCTATGAGCAGCGCTACTCGGCCTTTATCCAAGCGGCCCTCATCCTCATCTTCGTCTCCCCGCCTCTTCAGAGAGTCCTCGGCCTCGCGCAGACCTCGGTCCTTGCCGGTCTCTTCCTCTTCATGGGCTACCAGTCGCTGTCCGTCAACCCGATCCTCGAGCGCGTCTTCAACATGCTCACGCCCCGATCCGAGCTGCCCGAGCTGCCGGCCGGCGTGACGTGGCTCGGCATCCACTGCTACACCGTCACCCAGATCGTCATGACGGCCATCGTCTTCGCCATCACCCTGACCGTCGCCGCCCCGGCCTTTCCCCTCGTCATCATCGCCCTCGTCCCCGTGCGCCTCACCCTCATGAACCGCATCTGGTCCCGCGAGACGCTGCGCGTCGTCGACGGCTGGGCGTGTCGCCCGGGTAAGCCTGAAGACAGCGATCAGGACGGCGACCAGAACGCCTCGCTGGACTTGCAGACGACACCACTGGATGAGGAAAAGGGCAAATGACGGAAAGCTCATGTTGCCCCTTCCGGCCCAACAGGGTGACATCGAGGTTGCAGCTGCGCCTGTTGCCACATGTCTTGGAAGCAAATCCTTCCCCAGATACTCCATACATGCAGTATGTGTGCTCGGAAAAGGGGTAAAGCCTCATATATCAAGGCCCCCTTCAGTGGGAGCTCCCGCCCAACTGACACAGCGGGCCGTCCCGTGCCTTTCATTCCGCCCCAGGCCAGCTGGCTCTCTCATCTTGTCAAGAACTTGACGTATCATCAAAGGCGCCCCTCCCCTCTTTCCCACGGCAGCCATGCTGCTTGGCATCATTCTCATAATGTACACACCCACAGCATGTAAAGATAGGAGGAGAGAAGGAAAAACGGGGCGGCGTACGCGCAGACGATGGCTGCATGCATGCATGTACCGAGCCACAGCACCTGCTGGCTACCTACCATCTCTCCTCGATCCCCCCTTGGCCTAATGCTGTTCGGAGGGATGCCATGGAGCCCGCTGTTTCGGTCCAGCCCAGAATGGCACTGCGCGCATGCTGCTGGTTATTGCAGTAGCTAGTGACTGTGCGCCTCGTCGTGCCACTCGTCGCGGTAAGAGGCGAAACAAAGTTCTCCTCGCCAACCGGCAATGCGGAGTTGCGGATACACCTCGCGCTGCTCTGGATTCTGCGCACGACGGCCTCGACACACGAGAGCAACGTCTGTGCTCGACGGAGACCTCTGATGGAGAAAACTGTGACGTTTTCACAGTATTTACTTTCGGTCGAGTAACGTTTAGATATCTATATACTCATTATCTATTAGCCATCATCCTCCGAGTATGACACGCAGTCCACACGTCGCACCGGTCTCTTTGGGCTGAACGAAGACTTCGATTTATTGGGCATCATTTTTGTTTTGTGATAACCCTGCTATTCGCCCTACCGTGGACGAAGTACAGTATACAGTGCAGTGCAGTCAGTACCTGGGGCTATGTGACGATTGCAACGCGGTCTCGCTTTGCAAGTCTCCACCGTTTCGTTTCTGTCTGTTGCTGTTGCGACGTCTCGTACGATTGCGCCATGATGAATGCTGCATCGATCCTTTTCGGAAACACAGCCATCTCTGTGCCTTGCAGCCCTTCTGCGCATATCGCCGCCCGCCCGAATTGCACGTGTATTGTCTTTGCGTCGTGCCATTTGAATCACCACCTTGGAACGTGCATGTGCATCATCTCCCCTCCAGTTGTTATTCGTTCTACCTCTAGTCAAGACAAGACTCCCCGTCCCAGAAACTGCCATGCGGCCACTAATCCGACGACGAGGGCCGATTCGCCAACCGCCGCTAGCCCACAATTGCTGGCCATCACCAAATGTCCCGAGAAAACAACGCGAAATGGCCATATAAGCTCTCCACATGAGAGCTATTCCCCTCACAAGTACTTCATTCTTGTCGCCCATGCATGTCCCAAGCAAAATACAGTGCTGCCGGTGTACATGGCGCAAGAGTCATGGCACCCCAAAATGGTAGTGAGATTAAAATGCGGCAAATGTGTCGGAAAGTCGATAATGGAAATGAGCCAAAGTGGCCGCGATTCGGGTCGTGGTGCTCTCCGAGAAGCCGGGTATCTTGATCTGCTGCTTCCTTGGTCTTCGTCATGAGAATCTCTGCAGTAGTCCACTACTTCTGCCTCGTCGAGTCATCATCAATCCCGAGACCCAACGTGCTCTTTGCCTAAAGTACTAACGCAATGACAAAGCGCCGTCAAATCCCTTGACCCATTGACATGAATTGCAAGTCGCTCAGGGCGACTTAAGGGAGACATCCAACCGGGGATCGTCGCATTATTTGATGTTCTTGAATAGGTCACCCCCCAGGATGCCATCATCCTTTTCGAGGTCCACGAGTTCCGGTATCATCGGAGGCGGTGGACCGGATGGTTTCTGTGGTGGCTCCGAGGGCTTCGGTGCCGACTCGGAGGATTGCTTTGGTGCCGGCGCCGCCATCACGGGAGCGGCATCTTCAAAGTAAAAGCTTGACCGCCTTGAGTCTCCTCCTCGTAGCCGCCTAAACCAGCCACTGCTTCGCTTCGATTTTCGCTCGTCGACAACGCTGTTGCCACCACGGCTCTCGGGGCGGCCACCGTTGGCCATGGATGCGCTTCCAATCGATGTCATTCTTCCGTCTGTATAATTGGCATTCAGCATATTCCTACTACTCAACAGCCGGCGAATGCTGCCTTGTCGACCTGAAGCGGCCGGACTCAGGGGAACCTCGTCGACCGATCGTTTGGATCCGGCTGAATTACCATTTGGAGGTGTGGAGCTGATCTCGTCTGTTTCATTGACGGTCTCTGTTTCATTGGTCGTATCCGGCTCAGTGACGGTCTCGGTCTCGTGAACGGTTTCGAGAATCTCTTTCTTATCGCAAGGAGGAGTCTGCGGGGGCGTAGGGACCTTCTGAACAGGAGAAGGCGGCGGAGGAATGTTGGTGCCGTCGGTGATACGGCCAAAGTTGAGATCGAGAGCGGGTAGCTCGAATTTCATCGATGTCGCCATCGTAGAGGCCCCGTTGCTGTAGCGAGAAGGCATGGCGGACGAGAGTCTTAAGCAGCGAAGACTCTGGAGAGTGCCACGCGGCGGCAGACGGGAGCAGAGGCGAGGGACGAGGCGGATGGCCGGAAGCCCAGCGGCCAGGAAGAAAAGACCTGAGAGCGAGGCTGGGGTGCCGGATTGGCTCTGCTTCGACACAAGCTATGCTTTTCAGGGTCCAGAAGTATGGTACGGAGTGCACAGGAATCGATATCCGACGGAAAGGCACGTGTGCACGATGACAAGATAGGGATGCTCAACGGGCTTCGCGCGTAAGTAAGTAGCGAAGACCCCAAGCTCTCCACTCGAGATGATAAGACTGGGCCGGAGACAGGGAGCAATCTCATGGACAGAGCACTGTACCGCCGTATGTGCTTGTGCTCGCAATGTCTGTACTCGGTGCTTTGGCGAGCGACAGAAAGGCACCTTGGAGGGGTGCCGACAAGGGACCTGGCACTGTGGGCTGATGCGTTGCTGCTCTCCTGTGGCTGCGTGCACGGGAGCTTTCCAAATTGGACTGGCAGGTTAATGTACCTTGTCAGAAGTGGCCGACAACGGGGCCTGGGGTTGGTGAGGTACAGAGTCGCTCCCTGGACAACGAGCTGGCTGGTGTGGCGGAAGGAATTTGGAATGAGGCGGCAATCGTAGTCGTATGCTCCGCTAGTTGGCGAGGGCAGAAGAGGAGGAG
Organism: Hirsutella thompsonii MTCC6686; assembly: GCA_000472125.2. Taxonomy (NCBI): domain Eukaryota; kingdom Fungi; phylum Ascomycota; class Sordariomycetes; order Hypocreales; family Ophiocordycipitaceae; genus Hirsutella; species Hirsutella thompsonii. The sequence goes on from APKU01000158.1 coordinate 7,259, forward strand.
GAGGAGGAGGAAGAGAGAAAGGAGGAGACAAAGGAAGAGGAAGAGAGGGCGAGAGGGAGAGAGAGCAAGAGAGAGAAGGCTGGAGGCAGATTGAGAGCTGGTGCAGAGCTAGAAGAAGGAGCCGTGTGTGTTTGAGCGTACATAGGTAGCGGTAATAAATGTGAGGTACCTCTTGACGCCAATGCTGCTGCACCGAGTGCTGTACTGCAGCTGTGTGTACTGTACCGGGTCTCGAACAGCAAGGTACCTACGAGATGGCATGCGCTGCCCGGGGTGATATCCCAATGTATCTGCAGCGAACAAGGCAGAGAGGCTGGTTGCTCCTGCTGCTTCTCCTGCTGCTGCTGCTGCTGCTGCTTCTTGTTGCTGTCGACGCCGCTCCTGCGGGCGGCTGTACGGAGAAGGAAAGCTCGGCCCGGTCTTACCATGAGATGGTGCCTGGGACGGCAAGCACCAATTGAACTGTCCCTGCTGTATTTGTACAATGCAATTACTTTGCACGGAGTACTTTACGCTTCATTCGTACACGTGCGATCCATGATTTCCATGTCCCGTTGGACAAGCTGCGACTATACATTCAACTGCGAGCCTGCAGTGCCGGATTGCTAGCGACTTGCCACGGATGCAATGGCACGGCCGAGGAAATTCAAGAGGCTGGTGCATCTCGACTCTCTGATCCTCCAGCGCTGTTGGGCCTCGAAAAGGCTTGAGTTCCATGGACTCGCAGACTCGTAGCTTCCTTGTCGGTGACAAACTGCCTTCGGTACGTTCCTACAAGTTGCAGTACAGTGCCTAGGAGATACCTAGGTAGCCCGCTTTGGTCGCCATTCCCTACCTGCACTTGCCTGATTGGGTTGCAGCTCGGTCCCCTTTCATCTTGGGAAAGCACCCTCACTCATCCTCCCGCCGCTGCCCTTTCCCAAGAAACATGGCTCGAACGGCCCTGATGACGCTGGAGAAGCATCCAGGCTCGCTTAGGCGAGTACGAGATACTGGACTGTACAGTACAGTGAGTGCTTGTACAGTAACCCAGCTGGAGCTTTCTTCGATGTCTGTGACACACAGTCATCCTTACCTCCTGCTTCTGATACAACCTTGCTTTCAAAAGGCCTTACGCAGCATACAGTGCGGTACGCATCCCCTTGAGGCAGAGCAAGCATCGAGAAGTCATCGACAATTCCTGGTACCGACTCTAGCGAGTACTCACTCTCCAGATCTCGTCGTGGCCACCCCAAGACTCCATACTTCGTAGCGCGGGCTACTCCCGGCACTAGCGGCACTGTCCGAGGCATCGCCATCGAGAACGCTCCCTGAACGAGAGCTTCAAGTCATCAGGTCGACTTGGAGTGCCCTCTTTAACGGCTCGAGGAGGGCGGCGGACTTAAGCAGGGGTCCTTGAGCAAGCAGACGAGCCCCCCCACCGGGCTTGATTGCCTGTGCTGCTGGCTCTCCAGTCGGCCCCTGTCCGCTCACATTGCCATTCTTCGTGCAATATTCGTGCTTCGTACAGCACTGCAGCCGTGACTCCCGGCTTTCCCCGGCTGTCCCAGTCGAGTCTGTCGGGCACGCGCAGTAGAGTGCGGAGAGTGTCTATCGTCATCGATGTACCCCACGAGCCCTCAGCCGTCTTGGGCCATCCACGACTCTCCTCCCCCGAGGCGATGTTTTGGGTGTTTCGCCGCATACCCTCTTCGACGTCTCGACACGTCAGTGCCCTCCACAACTCCATCGGGCAAAAGCAAGCTGAGCCATGTAAAGTAAGGTAGCCATGCAGGCGAAAAGAGCTGACACAAAGAAAATGGCTTCCCTGGTGATCCATGCTCCGCAGTTCGCACAAGCTGCGACCCCGCCAGCCCGCGAGGTCGAGTCTCAGGCTGAGAGAAAGGGAGGCGGGCGTACTTCGTGCTCTCCTCTACGCATCTCGCAAGCCTCATATTTCATCATCTCCGCCCGACTTGGCGTCCTGGTCTTCTAGAGCCTTTTACGCCCCTTCTCTCGACTAATTGCGCCGGGCCTGATACCGGTAGAGGCGCCATCTCGCACCGTTCTGCACTGTACCATACTGTACGCATTGTTCGGCTAGCTCCCAACAACACCCGTCGACAACGAAAACCCACATGTCGCACTTGGCACCACAGACGCCCAACCGTCCAATGGTTCATCTTACTCAAGCCCCCTTTGGATGGCTCTTTCTTTTTCCCTCGTCGTTGCCACTCGGCCTTCTTATGCCAAGCCGAGCGCTCTTTGGCCCATGGCCATTGGGCAAGGAGAAAAGGCTTAGACATGGCGAGGCGGCGAACACGACGGCCACAGCGTTGCCCCAGAGCAGGCAATGTGCGACGTGACACTTGGCCATGGGTTCTGCACATGTCCCTCATATCGGCACTGCCTAATCAAGGGTCCACGAACACCTGGTTTGCAAGCCATGCTGATTGCCGCCCCCTTGCCGCTTGCCAGGTCTTCTCGATTGCGCATTCGTGGCAGGCCGTTCGCCACCCCAGCCCTTCAGGGGTTTCCTGCGGCCATGCAAGGCACGGCCAGGTCGCTGCATGCAGCCTGCTCTCATCGCCGCGATTGGACACCGCCGCCGGCCACATGATCAGGCTCGCTTGTACAACGCAGAAGCGCTGGACTTGAGCCGCCCGTGTCAATGTCCGGGCGGACGTCTCTGGCGCCCTAGAGCTGAACTGTGACATTGAAGTCCATGTGGTCGATTCGACTCGGTGACCCTCTTCCAGCCCCTTGAGCACCATAGTTCATTGCAATTTGACCGAAGTTGTTGAGGGGACCAGGCTGCGCAGATACTCTGGTCAGGTTGAGATAAAAGGCACGCCATGCATCTTTTCGACGCGACTGCCATATGGCCAGTTATATCTGATACCGCGTCGCCCCGCCTCGACACCCGTGTAAAACATGTCTGAAAATGCTGACATTCTGAGCTCAGTGCCGGTTCGCCAACTATACTGCGGAGCAGCTGGCATACTGATTCTTCTGAAATCGAGACTAGCCCATAGTAGGGTGTTGCGGCCGGAAGGTTGAGCAGGCTACTCGGTTCGGCCGAATCCGCTGGGAGAGCACTTCAATAATTACATGGGTATACCCAAGCCTCTGAGATAATGAGCTTCCATCGCCACACGACTATGACGACTTGGCGTGGTGTGCCCTCATCAATTCGGCTCTCCAAAGCTATGGAGTGTCTTCTCACCACATCTTGTCAAGGCTTGCACTCTGCAGTCTTTCTCACCTGATCGTTATGCGCTCCAGAAACTGAGATAATTCCAATATCTATGGTAAGAGGAACCTCGATGGGAAATTTGCCTCGATGTCTCAATAACGTCAGGCCTGGTGACGCCCAGTGACGCCCAGCGAACGTGCTGTGAGGTCAAAGTGCGACTTTCGTAAGAAGACTGCACAGCGGGCGATCGGTAGCCGCGTCGCATGTAATTGGTCTGTGGAGCTGGGCATTGAGCCACGAGACGATTGCTCTGCAATAATGATGTAATAGCCAAGAATGATATGGCTGCGTGATTATCATGAAGGCAGATGGGCAGAGCTGACTTGGACCAAACGCCAAGTCATCTCGATGTCCAGTATCATAGGCAGCGTGTCACGGCATTCATGGGGCGGAGTTCGAAGCTTGGGGATGGAAGAGGAGTACGAAGTACCAGGCTCCGTTCGGATTACCGGCTCCGTGTTGTTCCGTGGAAGCCGACGCACGCATGGGGAGGGATAACGTCATGGGGTGTGCGGTGGCTCACTCGGACGAAGATGGTCGAAGTACGTACTTCTTTGAGCTTGATCTTGGTCATGAGCCATCGTGGCTGAGGAAGCACCTCGCGACTGATCAAAGCTCACGAGACGCAGCTTCGACATGGAGAGCCATCAGTACCTCCGGCCACGGCTGCAGCTTCTCGTCCGTGCCGCCTCACGGCCGTCGGCGAGTAAGCTCCAGGCGCGGCCCGATCGCCTGACCAGCAAGACGCCGGTCCGGCGCAAGTCGGGCCCGTACGGCTACACCCAGGCCAAGGCGCTCGTCTACTCCAAGTACGGCGAGCCGGCCGACGTATTGAAGTATATCCATCCTCTAATTTCTGCCCTTTTTCTCTCTGCTTGCTCTCTCTTGGTTTTTCATCATCGCTGACGCTTCATGCATTTTCCCTTCGCTGGCAGGCTGCACACTCACTCCATCTCCCCCTCGATCCCCTCGTCCTCGGTGCTCGTCCGCACGCTCGCCGCGCCAATCAATCCGGCAGACATCAACACGGTCCAGGGCACCTACGGCTCCAAGCAGCCACTCACCTCGCTCATCGGGACGTCGGAGCCCTCGGCCGTGCCCGGCAACGAGGGCGTCTTCGAGGTCGTGTCCACGGGCGGGCCGTCGTCGGAGCTTCGTCCGGGCGACTGGGTGATACCCGCAGTCTCGCAGATTGGCACGTGGAGGACGCACGCCGCGCTCGAGTCGCGCGAGCTGCTCCGGGTCGATAAGGAGGGCCTGACGCCCGCGCAGGTCGCCCTCGTCAGCGTCAACCCGTGCACGGCGTATCGTATCCTCCGATCGTACGGCCCGAGCGCGGGTCCCAAGGCAGGCCTGGGCATGCGCCCGCTCGACGTCGGCAGCGGGCAGTGGTTCATACAAAACGGCGCAAACTCGGGCGTCGGCCGCGCCGCCATTCAGTTTGGTAGGCTGTGGGGCCTGAGGAGCATAAACGTCATTCGCGACCGCGAGACGAGCGAGCAGACGGACGCGCTCAAGGAGGAACTCACGAGCCTCGGCGCCGACGTCGTCGTGACCGAGTCGCAGTTCATGGCGCGCGAGTGGCGCGACCGGCTCGCCGAAATCACCCGCGGCGGCCGCGAGCCCGTCGGCCTGGGCCTCAACTGCGTCGGCGGGAAATCCGCCACCGCGCTCGCGCGATCGCTCGGTGACGGCGCCACCATGGTCTCGTACGGCGGCATGGCCCGACAGCCCGTCGCGCTGCCCGTCGGCCTGCTCATCTTCAAGGACGTGCGCTTCGTCGGCTTCTGGCTCTCGCGCTGGAACCAGCAGGACCCCACGGGCCGCAGGCACATGGTCGACGACATCCTCTCGCTCGTCCGCGCGGGTAAGTTCCGCGACGTGCCCGTCCAGGAGGTCCGCTGGGACTGGGACACGCAGGAGGCGACCTTGACGGACGCCGTGCAAAACGGCCTGCAAGGGTTTCGTAAAGGAAAGGGCGTGTTTGTCTTTGGCGATACTTGAAGATCTTCGCAAAAAGACGCTGTCATGATGAAATAAAGTGAAAAAAAAAATAGTCAAGAATCAAGGTTCCGCGCGTTGTGAACGGTAATGTATGAACGGCCAATGAATCGGACCATCCAGCGGCAAAGTATACGCAGCCTGCCATGAACCAATGCTGCACGTAGCATCATGAATGAAACACCTGCAGACACGCAACGCCTATACGGGCGCTCCAGACTGGCGCAAATTTTCCCTCGCTCTTTCTCTATCTGACGTCCCCGGGTGACTTATCTATGCCCTTAGGGCCTGCGCCCACTCATGTAGCTTGTCAATCACCACCGGCGCAAAGGCCGTGAGAGTCCCTTCAATGACATTGCCAAAGTACACAATAGCTTCCTCCTCACTAAGTTCGAGGTGAAACCTCTCTCGCACCTTCATCACCGCCTTGTCAGGCTCCAATCGAATATCTGGAATATTGGCGTCCACCATGAGACTGAAAAGGTTCAGAATCAGGTTTGAAGACTTGCGCAACGCCGTATATGCCAGGAAGCAGTACTGCTTGAACCTTTGGTAGTGCTCCGAGCTGACGCCGCCCATACACTCAACCATTTCCTTGGAGAGTTTCATGACAGGGGCGAACGGCTTGGGATCGCGACCGAGAATAAAGCCAAAGTCGGCATGGAAGAAGTGGCCGTCAGGTGCCAAAAGGAGGTTGTCCAGATGTCGGTCCCCGACGCCTAAAATGTATGTAATGACACAATAGCCCGCGCATGAGCGTACGTACGTATCAAGGGTTTCTTGGCGAACTCCGAGAGGTTGCCTATCGTCTGGGTTATGGTGACGCAAATATGCCAGCGCTGGGTTGGTCTTGAATTTTCCCACAATACTGGACAAGCTTTGTGACTGGACAAATTGGGATGCTCCCGCAGTTGTGCTCGTCGCCAAGATCTTGTATGGCGACAGCTTAAGATCAAGGTTTTCCTTTTGCAGGAGCTGATCCATCAGAGTGATGATTTGGATCACAAGCTGATCCTGCCTCAGGTCGTCGCCAAGCTTGAAGATAATGGGGTACGCGGTTCCAGTCGTGGTCTTAAAGGTACACTTGATTGGGTTAAGAGACGATTTGAAGACCATGACTTGATCCGGTATGACTCCAGTGATCTTAATCGATGGGTCCAGCGGCATGGGGAGAGGCGGGTCGATGGTGATGAGTTCATTTTTGGGGTCTGCAAGGAAATTCTTGACTTTGTCCACCTTCTTGGCCACCGACTCGTTTGAGACCTTGACCTCACCAGCTATCTTCGACAGGATAGCCACAAGCTCTGCTTGTCGGAGCAAAGTTCTCCGATCTTCGGTGCCGTCCGGCTGCTTGACTAGCTCCGTCATGAACTCGTAAGCTACTTTGCGGTATATATTGCGATTGTCGAGACCCTGTTCTGGACTATGATCGTCGCATTCTACCATCAGGTACCAGTAGAAGTAATTGCCGAGCATGAAATTGGCCGCGGCTCTTTGGATAAGAAAGTTAGCCAGTGACGAGTCTTGGGCGCTCTCATCATCCGACTCGGCGGATATGTGCTCATATTTCAGGGCCTGAACAAGTTGTAGCAGATACAGCAAAAGCTCCTGGTCGTCCGCCTTTCGTAATCGGTCCACGGCATAGGACCGGACGGCTGGGTTGTCAAAGGACGGGCCGAGCAGCTCCAGGGCATCATCCACGTCGATCTCGGTCCACCTACCAAGGACTTGAATAGCCTGCTTGGATTCACTCTGATCGCTCCAATTGACCGACTTGACAAACTTGGTCAAAGCTCTCTTGTCGCGGGTCAAATGGTAGCGGAACTTCCAGACGAGGTCCGTTTCCTCGGGCGATAGGATGTGCGTGGGCGAGTAAGACATAATCATGTTCAGTTCGTCGCGAACCTTGGCATTGGGCTTCAGATCCTTATCCAGAATGCCGTGCCGGTGAGAGCTGCGGAAAAGCCGTCTGTGCTTGGCCTCGGCAGGGTTGTCCCTTTGTCCAACCTCAGGATCATAGACCTTGATTAGTCTTGCGCTGTAGCCGTCGGAGCTCTCGCCCAGGGCGTTGATGCCTGGGCCAAACTGAACCTGCGGCTGCCGCTGTGCGAGGTTTCCCTGGGATGCCGAAAGGGATTGCAAGGATGATGTCGGTGGGGGCTCATACTCGTGATCTGCAAAGACGACGGGAAAGTCAAACCGCGGTAACTCGACGTTGAGTAGGAATGCGGCCATTCCAGATCGCTCGTCCGGAGAAGCTGCGTCATCGTCATCATTCTTCTCTGAGTCGGCTCCGTTGTCGCCATTCAGAGCACGCTGGCGCTGCAGCATTTGCATGGATGACTTGGCCGCCTGAAGACCGCGCTTTTCGAAGCTTCGAAACACCATCTGATCCAGCCAATCGACTCTGGGTATCTCTCCCATTTCGTGTTTCTTGAACAACTTCTCCATTCTATCGAGTTCTTCGGCATCCTTGTCAAGGGGTGTGCTGTTACCAGCTCGAGAATTCGGCTTCTTGGCGGGGACAAGTGCCGGTGTTTTGGAGTGATCGGTGCCATCGGCCCGCTTGTGTCGGTGAACGAGACACTTTTGCCTGCCTTTTTGAACCTGATTCTCGCCATCGAACATTGGTAATGTGGTGCCGCCGAAGGGGATGGCATGGTCAAGCGCATGCTTGCCTCCGGTTGGAGATAGGTCCCAGATTGTGATTGCAAGGCGGGCGTTGACTGGCAGCTGCTTGTAGGTTATGGGTAGCTCGAGCCATTCGTTCCATCTATGAAAGGTTTTAGCAGAGAACTCTCGGCACCCGAAGCGTTTGCGTACTTTCTCTCGGATCGGAATGACTTGTAGGCTGTTTGGACCGGGACGGTAAGGGGCTTCGAACCAGCCCATACCTGAACCGTGATGTAGAGGTCGGAGAAGGGGCTAGAGACGGACGATCAGTTGCGCTTCCTCTTTAACCGTATGCACTCGGCATTACCTCGTGTTTGAGCCTATGTGCCGCAGATCGGCCTGGTCGAGAAGCGTCGAGTATTTAACGGGAGGCTCGTCGCCTTCGAGGTTCATTCTGGGCCTTGTTTAGTAACTGAAGGAGATCACAAGGGTTTAGAAGCATACATGCGAATGCTGACGGGATAATCGACATCTTTGGATCCCGCAAAGGAGAAGGGATCCATCCTCCCGTAGTCGGCCATGATGGCGGATGATTCATGGCCTCACGGACTAGAGGCAGAATTGCGGATATCAAAATCGTTATAAGAGTCGTTAAATATTGAGAATCAAGAGATGTGATGATGACGGCAAGCTCGATCGTGGAGGATCATCGTTGTTGGTTCGTCGAGGACTCAAGTCTCGAGGCAGTGAGGCTCAAGCAAGTAGATCATCCGCCCTGCAGTCACTGGACCCTCCTTTGCGTCAGGGCAGTAGCGACACTGGCGCTAATTCCCCCAAGAAAGCACACTGAATGACCTAAAGAGTGGGGAGATCGATGTACTTGTAGGCCGTCCAGAAGGGTGTACTGCCAGCTAATATACATTTTTGTACGCTGCGCATATGTGCTACTAAAAGTACTTGAAATGGTCGATACCATTAGCCCCACGATTTGAGCGTACCTACCCTTTCAATCACCTCAAGCCTGCTCACTTTCACAGTCAAATCGTCGAGCGATGCAAAACCAAGACTTTGGCCTTCGAATCGTCATAATACCATGTCTATTACCATATCGTACAGAACAAGTCGTGATTCAAATCATTACGCCCGCCGCCGATTTCAAAAGCAGCAAAATCTTTTGCGCCTCCTAGGAAACGAGCCTTAGTCGATCCAGCTCACGTATTTCCAGCTCTCTGTGCAGTGTGCAGCACCTACTTTTGCTCCGCCTCGAGGTGCCACTTGAACACCTTTCGAAAGACCTCTTTGCCGTCGCCCTCGAGCACGTCGCCGTGACAGGGGATGATGGTGGAAAAGTCCCACTGGTCGATGAGCTTGATGCTGTCGTTGAGGCTGGCGCGGTCCTTGGCGGCGAGGTACCAGTTGAAGCGCCTCATCCACTTGGCGTCGCCCTCGGTGCTCTGGACGCCCTGGAAGAGCGAGTCGGCGATGCCGGCGGCCTTCCTGTCCTCCTCGGGCGCGCGGCTGTACTGCTCCGTCGCGGGCAAGTTGAACATGAGGTCGGCCTCGATGAGCGCGCGGTCCGGCCGGTACAGGAAGACGAGCTCCTGGTTGGTGTGGCCGTCGCAGTACTCGTAGTCGAAGTCGGCGTCAAAGTCTGGGCTGATGCGCACCTGGCGCTTGTTGTCCTTTGTGAAGACGACGTCGAACTTGTCGTTGCCGATCTTGGGGTCGCTCTGCTGCTTCTCGCGCTTCTCCTGCAGGCCCTCGGGCCCGATGAGCTTTGCCGACGGGAACTCCTTGGCCCATTCTGAGACGTAAATGTGGTGTTCGACGTCGGGCGCGACAATGTAGCCGACGTTGCCGCCCATTTCCTGGACCTTGGCCTTTGTCGGCGCCGTCAAGGCGACGGGCGAGAAGATGGCGAGGGAGCCGGAGCTGAGTTTGACTGTGAGTTAAAAGTTAGCACCCCAGGCCTTGTGACATCATCATCGTGACGATTGCTCATACCCAGCGTTCCGCGACCGCCGATGCGAATCTTGCCAAAGCGAGAAAAGGGCAGAGAAAACGTCACAATATTAGGCGTAACATTGCGCGTGACCATGAGGTCCTCTGGGTTTGAAGGGATCAGTTCGGCCGACATTGTTGCTGCTGTTGCTGCTGCTGCTCCGAAAAACGAAGACGATGCGCGACGATGGGTATAATACGATGTTCCCGCGATGAGACTCGTCGGGCGAAGAGGTAGTAGCAGTGATGGCTGTTGACCCATTTAACCGACTGGTAAAGCGGGTTATACTGTACGTATGCGGATGAGATGGCTTAAGACGGAGTAGGCCGTCGCGGGTCATCGATGACGCAAAAACGTCACACGCCGATTATCCCCGGATCGGAAAGCTGTTAGCGGCTCGTCTTCTCTTGTTTTTTTTCTCCCTCCCTTGTCGTCGTCGAGCTTTGCCCTTACAGTAAATTACAGTAGGACTTGAATGAGCAAGGAGGGGATTTATTAGGCCATGGGTGCTTTTGGGTGTAGACGAGCTCGCAGCTAGCCTGCCATTGGCTCTTTTTGAATCCCGACGAGTTAATTGGGGTGCAGGTGATGATGGATTGCGTGACAAATGCGCAAGACGACAATGTAATTAAGGTAAACTGCAGAGAAGCTATCGCAATGGGCGCAGTCTCGAATGCCGTTCCTTGTTCCCCAACGATTTAATAAGACGGACATTTCGGGGAACCGCTGTGGTCCGGTGGAGTCAGTCCCTGTTGCTTGCTGTGCCAAGGTCATGACATCAGTGAGAGAGAAGCAAGCTCTACCGTTCAGCATTGGGGCAAGGGGGGTGTCTGTTCCCCGGGTACTGCCGAGGTACACACGTTCGGGCCATTCCCCGTCCGGACCCCGGGCCGCCGGTTTTGTCCCCCGAAACGGAGCCGAATGCCTACGCCGTCCGGAACCCCCATACAACCATTTACATCTTTCAACACAACCCATTCCCGAATTCCGGCCCCGATTTCTTACCATCGAAGTTGTGAGATGGAATCACGCATCAATTCACGCAAAAATCACGCCATCAACCTGATGAAGTTGTAGGTTCAAAGTTCAAACTACTGCACCACCCTGCAACTTCTACGGCTTCATCCGCCTCCATCGACCCCGACGCATGCACTAACCAAATTCTACACCTAATTCCACACCCAATCCATCCAACCCACGCAGCACCCCTTGACCCAGGGGAGCCACATGTCCAACATGAGCACCATGGCCAATGCCGCGACCTCGTATGCCTTATCCCACACGACCTGCGAATCCACGCCCGGCACACGCCACCACGAGCCGTCGTCGCGCAGGTGCCTGAGCAGGTACACCCTCGTCTGCCCGTTGGCCTGCAGCCATATCTGCTTCTCCAGCGCCAGCGAGAGGTAGGCATGCACCGTGAGCAGGATGGCGATCTGCCGGAGCGCGCGCAGCAGGCCCTTTGTCTGGAAGGGCACGTCGCCGTCCTTCCTGCTCGGCTCGAGCTCTGGCGACCCGGGTCGTTCTCTTCGCTTTTCGGGGGTGCTCCTCGCCTGCCGGGTTAGCCAAGTGAAGATGAAGGCGATGAGGAGCCAGACGTCAGACCACGCAACTATTTGCTCCTTGATCACCGAGGGCGCAGGCGGCTGGGGGCGAGTCTGTGTCTGGGTCCGAGCCTGAGTCTGAGTCTGCATCTCAAACTCGCAGACGGAGTCGCCGAGTTCGCTCGAAAGACGAGTCGGACCTCTGTGGAACAGCGCTTCGTCGTCCGACCTGTCGCTGAGCATGCTCATATTGGGTGCCGGCTGGTAGCGGGCGGCGCTCGAGGTTGCGCTCGAAGTCGTCCGCCGCGATCGCCGCGCGCGTTCCCTGCACCTGGACACGTCGTCGAGGCGTTCTTCCATCTGTACTTGCGCATCTTGCAGCATGATCTTCATCTCTTCCGCCAGCGACTCATTTTCTTTGGCCCTCTGCGCTTCCGCCTCGGCCTTCTGCTTCCAGAACTCCACCTCCTTGCTCCTGTCCGCTCGGAATGGTAGGTTCAGCGCAGCGCTGAATCGGCGACCAACGGTCGCGCAGAATGATGGGCTTTCGCTAACGACGGCCGACGTGTTCTCGTGCTTCAATTCATGGTTGTCGCTAATCTCCAGGGTTTGCTCTTCTTCCTCATCCTCCCCTTCGACGTCTTCCTCTTCCAACGAGGCTTCGCCGGACCCGTCAGTCTCCTCCTCAGACTGCGAATCGGTTGTTAAATTTTGTGCGTCCGAATTTGCCTCTGATACCGACACTGAACGTTTCAGTGCCGGTTCCGTAGGTTGAGCTCGATTATTTCTCCATCCCCCCTTTGTGGGTGTCTTGACATCGTTGAAGAACAAAGGGTTGTCTATGGTGCCGGTAACGTATCCTTTTCTGAGACCTCTGCGAGCTGCGTCGACCTCTTGCTCACTTCTCTCGAGCTTGAGTTTGAGCGAACGGTTCTCCTTGGTGAGCCGGATGTTAGCACTCAATAGTTCGGTATTTGCATCCTGCACATCGTTCAAGTCCTCGTCTTTCTTTGCCAAGGCCATGGTCCGCTTCCGATCGATGTCCTCCTTCCAGGCCGAGAAATGGTTGTCGGCCAATGTGAGTACTTCCGCAATGATCTTGAAGAGCCTGAGTCTGTCCCGTTCTAGGTCTATTAGCCTCTCAACCATGTCCTGGCAGGCCTCATCGTCGCATGTCTTGTCGGGTAACGCAGCCGCTTCCTGCTTGGCCACGACGATGTGTCTTTCGCACACTTGAAGCATTTCTTCGACTAGGTCACCAATGGCGTTCATCTCGTCCAGGCTCTCAAACCCGTCAAACCCCTCACCACGTCTGTTCTTATCCTGAATCAGCCTGCATGCATCTATACGGGCCTTCAGTGGCGAGATTCGACCAATGTTTGGTGTTAGTTCGTGGTCTATATCGGACTCGCGCATCGCAGCTCGCCACTGGCTTTGTCGCGGCTTGGGAGTGACTGGTTCGCGAGCTTTGCCATCGGATGAGTCGCCATCGAATAAAGGTTCTGCCCACTGGCCGAATGCGAACCCCGGCATCGTATTCGCAGTCAGTTGAGGTAATTCGAGGGGCGAGACATCGTCTTTGATATCTGGGGGCAACACGTCTAGCACTTCTTCGGCTATATTCTCGTCTTTTGGACTCGCGTGGCTTATGGACAGCTTCAGAGGGCCATTGATCTCGTCGAGCTCGGCCACGTTTTCTATTGCACCTTCAGCTGAAACGCCCTCTATCGGTGCTCCGGGATCCTGAGACGAGCCTGGCGTAGATTCTACATGCGAGTTTACTCGCATTGTCTCTTTGTTTTCTTCGATAGGACTCCGCGCCACTGCTGCTTTGGTGCTCATAGGCGATCCTGGCGAGGAAACGACCTCAACGGCTCCCTGGTTTTCTTTTGCTTCCTCTTTGAGTAGATTCTCTCCATTTGGCTCTGTTAAGCTGTGGGGTGGCTTTGCAGTGAGCGTTGATTCGGACACGTGGTCGTCTTCAACGTTGCTCGGCGTTATATCCCCCTGCTTCTTGACCGAACTCGCTTCCGTTGGGTCTGCGAGGCGATCGTGTGATTCTAGCGAGGTTTCAACTTCAGCGTTTGCAGACATTGTTTCTGGCTCTTCCTCGGTTGCAGCCTCCTCTGTCCGGACAGACGTGTCCGACGATAGGTCGACCTGGACGCTTTCAGGCGTCTCCTCGGCTGCCTCTCCGGCTGACTTCCGTCCGGTCGGGCTTTCTAGACTTTGAGTTTGGTTTGGCGAGGCTTCTTTCTCATCACCGGAGGTTGTAGTTTCTGGGCCTTCCTCGGCAACATGTGTGGAGTTCATCGTGTTCTGCGATGGTTTCGACAAGTAATCGGCGTCGTCGTCCTTGGACGTTTCCGCAGTAATCTCACCAACGACGGCCTTCCCCGACGGGGTATTCAGGCTCTCGTATACTTCAGGCGAGGCATTTGCTTCAGCGCTGGGTGTTGTGGTCTCTGCCACTTCTTCTGTTAGATGGTTGTCAGTCGAGCTCATGGGACTTTGAGATGGTTCCGCAGAGGGATCGATCTCGGCGTTTGCAGACATAATCGGCGTTGGCTCATGTGAGAGAGCTGTTCAAAGTACGGGAAGTACAATATGAGACTCAATGAGAGTGTTTGAGGATGAAGACGAAATGGTGTTGTTCTGGTACAAAATGCGATGCTGATCTCGGAAGTATCAGACTCGCAAGACCGGTGCAGTTAATGAGTCGCCGCTTGACCATGACAACAACGTCACAGGCCATTGATTTGAGAAAGTATTTCACATAATTTCCGGCTCGTACTCTTTTCTGGCCAAAGTCGCCCTTTGTGGTCAGCCGAGTCAAGCTCTATCAAGTTCTTTCGCGCCTGATGCACGGGCTCAGAAACCCCCCGAACCCTTCAATACGCCGCGCCGCCTTTTTTCAATGCTCGGGGTAACAAAGGTATCTAACAATCAGCTAAACAACACAAACATCCCATTTTAGTCGTATAATGAAACAGACCCAAAGCTTCAATTCAGCGAACCATCGCCTGATGAGGCCGCGGAGTGAATGTTGATAGCATTGGTGCCGGCTTTTGCTCGAAAGGAGCCATTTGCCCAAAGAAGTCGCTTTGTTCGTCACAATGATAATGACTGAGCTTGGGTTCAGCTGTACCAGCCCCGAGCGCCTGGACCAGAGCTGACCGCTTCTCTTCTATGCTCAATCATGGGCTCTTTGAGATCAAAGACCTCAATGATTTCTCGCCAGATCTTCATGTCCATGGCCAGTACCGCCTGATGTTTTGATGTACTGTGACGAGCTGCCGGCTCTTCCTCTGATTCGCGATCGACCGGAGCTAAGAGAGAATAAGCAACACTTTGAATGCGAGGCCCTCTGCCATGGTGAAGATGCGGATCGAGACTTACCCAACGCTGGTAGATCAAACTCGTCAAAATCAATCTCGACCCTTCCATCTCGGATGAGAAAGCTGACGTAAAAGATATTTTCCACCGTCTGGCCAAAGGACTTTGGATTCACCACGAATCGCATGAGATCGATGCCTCCTGTGCTGCGCAGACCGTGCTTGTGCATGATCTTCGTCTTTTCGTCCTCGTCCATGTCATCCTCAATCAGGTCGGCAACAAGCTCTTGCTTCTCAGCCTGTATCTTATGCAGCTGGCCCAATATCTTGCCACATATCGCGGTTAAGTCGTTTTCCTTCTTGGCGAGGTCGTCAACATTGAGAACCTCTGGCCTCGTTTCTGTCAGGTTGTTGGGGCGAAAGGGAGCGCTTCGCTTGGTTATTTTTCGCGCCTTCTTCTCTACGGACAAGGGGCCGAGCAGAAAGCCCGGCAGTGCGGGTCGACGCATGTACGGCAGGCAGGCGAAGCGTCCTAGATGAGACCAATTCATCATGTCGCCCTCGTCACCAATCTCGTCGTCCTCTTCTTCCCCCCCAACCCCTCGCCCTGGCCTTCTGCGTTGCCTCTGGGTACTCGAGAGCTCTGGCGCATCATCGTCCTCGATTCCTTGGCCGTTCCTCATGTAGGTGATGCATTTGGACACGAACTCGTCGGTATCGATGCCTTGCGCGAGGCTTCCCTGCATGAGCCGCACGGTTCTCCGATAGGATAGATCCGTGGTGCTGACTAGCAGCCGCGAATCGATTGTCGCCTCGGTTGTTTGCCGCAGACTCTTTGACATCTCATGTGCCTTGAGGATCATTTGGTTAAGGCCGTTTGAGTCATTTTTGAGATATTCATCGGCGTTCTCCGTCACATCTCGTAACAGTTCTCTGTAGTTCTTCTGCACCGTCCGGCGCTCCTCGAGGGGTTGGTCTGGGTCGTAGATGTCCTCGTCATCCTCGCCATCGTCCTCGCCATCGCCGTCAAGGTGCGAGCGTCTTCTCCGCGGGTTAGACTGGCCATTAGCCGTACTGCTTCGCTTTCTTTTGTTTCCAGATACGGAACGTGTTTCGGAACGCTGCCTCACGGCGAGGCTCGGGGGCGCCACCGTGGGCGACGATGATGCTGATTGCCCTTCATCGGAGGAGTCCTGCACGCGGGTCGGCATGGCGCGTTTGCCCTCGGGGCGCGACCTTCCGCTTAATCAATCAATCTCGGTTATGCAAATCTGAGAATAGTTGTTGAAATAGCTGCAACGGCCTGCTCTGCCTGCTGTGCTTTCATGGTTTGCGTATCTCTTGGCAAAGAAGTCGTTCGCATGCGAGACGCGTCGGCGAGAACGCGACCTAAGGGCATCGGTACATACTGGATACATGCTTAACCACTCACTCTACGTTCAATATCATGTACATATCACCACAATCAGTGTATCTTCTATAAATCCCCTCACCTGTGGCACTTTATGGTCGGCGCTAGGGAGCTTATCGATAGGTAGGTGCTTTGGGCAATGAGTAGGCCCACCGCACCCGAACGTGTTGTCGAATTTGGCTGCCGTGCAGCAGATGAGACTCACTTTTCGGAACGTCACGGCATACCGTACGTGAGTACCCTACACCCCGGCGAATTCTTAGAAATCTTGGAACTTGCATCTCATCTCGACGTCATTGCATTGTTTGTTTAGAAAACGTGCGAGCTGTAGGCCGACCTCCGTGCGCATTTATCGTTTGATTTGCCGACGGCAATGATAACGTCCCGCCTTGAAAGACGGTGACAGAGCGACACCCGAGAGCGCGTTGCGGAAGAGCAGATGATGTCATGGGCAAATGTTCTCTATATTTGTTTTGAGGTCTCCGATCCGACATGACCATACTTTCCGGCGAGACTAGGTTGCGCTATCTCACAACCCTGTCAAGTCGGGCTTCCATCAAGTCGGCATCTCAGGCATTCGTGGGTCGATGGGATTGCTGCGGATACTTTGTTGCGGTTTCTCGTGAAACAACGTCTCCATTGTCAAGACTAGAAGTCCATGCTGTTATGGACATTCGCAATGGAAAAGAAAGGTCTACGAAGTATTAGCACCTTAGCCACTCACCACGCCATGGTCCCTGCATGAGGCTAGCCAGAACTTAAGTTTAGCAAAGATGGTACTGAGGCACCTTGGGCATGTCCAAGTAAGCGCTTGCTGCCATGAAGCGTCGTCGACGCATCGCCGGCAAGACTAGGGGAACTCTTCCGCCCTCTGCCCTTGGACCATTCACGCCGGAGCTGGACATGGAGAGCGAGTTGGTGTTCCCAACGATTGATGTTTCCCTACTTGCATGATGCTTGATGCCACACATCTGCCTAGTCCAGCGCATCGGACCCTTGCGCCGGTGACGAGGCCGCTCGGCCCTGTCTCCTCGACTGCCGAGGCGGTAAGGCGACAAGAGGGATGGGTTCAATAGTCTTTGCACTACGGCATGCTAACCTGACAGGGCGCAATCACGTTGCCTGTTCCTTTGCTCTCTGCACAGATCGAGAAGAAGGAGCTGAATCATGGGTTCGCGTGTACTGCATCAGGATCGGTTGCAATCGCCAAAGAACGGGGAAGGATGGAGGTCGATATCCAGGTGAAATTTGATGTGCCGGCTCATCGCACAATTTACGTCCATACACAGGGCCGCAGGGGAAGAGGGGGGAAGATTGGCAATGTCTCCGCTGCTGCCCGATCTCTACGCGACCGTGACTCGGGAGAAAACGATCAGTGGACGAGAACTTGAAGGCACCACATGGCGCGAGATTTGGTACAGTAAGTTAAGTGCCTGAGTAGCGATGCGGTTGTAAAACTCCGTGCTGCGACGGGCGGAGATGCACCGACCGACGCGTTCGAGAATCGAAGAAAATTTTTTGCACCTCTCGCCCATAGGCACGCAGGAGCCGTGTACTTTTTGCATGACGGAAAAAAGATAGAAAGAGAGAAGAAACCCTCGACGTCGTTCATGCGCACTTCGTTCCATGATGGTGTACCACATGAAGATGATCCGGATGGATGAAGCGCAATCAAACGCGCCCCGATGGGAAACCCGCCCTGTCGCTTGAAGAAGGGTGCCCCTGGTCCGTCGATAATGTGGGGGTTACAGCGATGGGCTTTATGTCAGTCTGTGACGTGGAAGTACCGTACCGTAAGTGCGGCTAATCGCTGAACAAGGAGGCCAAAGTGTCTTGACGGACCTGAACCTGGCAGATGGTTGCAACGTTATTGTCTGGATCTGGGACCTTGGCTTGGATAATGGGGTGACGAAATGTCCGGTGACCCTTTTCTAAGGGAATAGTAACAGCCACTGAGCCGATAAAGTTGCGCTGGACACTCGATACTGTGCTTTTGATGTCGCGACTCCGGAGGGGTACGAAATACATGGCGCTTGCCGCCTGAACGTAAGCCCCCCACTTGACGTTGACGTGCCCCCTCTCTGTATCCGCAATCTGGGCGATTCGGTGGGTTCATCGTCTTTGCCCAGCGGCGGAGGCATCATCCGGTCTCGACATTCGACCCCCCGCTTTCCAGCCGTGAGTAGGGACCTGTCGCACACTGTGTTTGAACAGCGACACGTGCAGGACAATCAATAGAGGCCACGTACTGTATGTACAGTACAGTAGACTGAGAATGTGCACCCAGCCCAGCCAACAAACTCGAATGTGTTTTCAGTAACATAAGTTACAGTAAAGTAGGTGATGCGCATGTCTCCCCTCCGTGTTGCTTCTTCATGGCAAAAAGGTTTCCGTCGCTTTTGTTAGATGGTGAGAAAAGGAAGCAAAGCTCGGCAAGACAGGTCGGCTGCGGCGAGTTTGGTCCTTTTCAAATTCGACATACTGCCGCCAAGAAACAAAGCATTTTCCCAGCCCTTTTTTTGCCCAGGTGTCAAGAGCCTTGGCCTGGCGCGGCATGGCGGGGGAGAGAGAAGGAAGAAGTAAGCAAGCAGGCAAGCTTGTCACGGAAGCCATTGAGTCGCCGCCGCCCCCGCTGCCGCCAGCAAGCCGCAGTGGATGCATCGTGATGCGCACATGTCAAAGTATTCGCTACAAACTTACAAGTGCATACTACGAAGTATACAATGTCGAGCACGCGACTCTTTTCGCTTGCATTGTCATACCTACCGAGTGCCACCCATTCTCTACGACACTCAGACTCAAGCCCGTACAAATACAGGTACTCGAATCATTGATATCTGCATTCTCGACCTATTCTCCGTGTAAACGCACCTCTTTGCCAGGCAAAACCAGAAAACGACAGCGCGTGATCACCCTTCCCCCCCCCCTTGGTCTCGTCTCGCGGGGGTCTCGACTGCTTGCTTCTGCAGAGATAACCTTTTTCTCTCCCCGCGCCCCCCCTCTTCGCTTCGAATTTGTATGAGAGACACCTTTTTGCCGGGTCTCGGTGGCTGAGAAAACCGGGGTACGCTTTACAGTGACTCTCGGCAGAGTGAAACACACTCGACCTCGCTCCTTTTATTTTCGTTACTTTTTGAACAAGCAGCGAGCGCATGGCTGCATTAGAAGGCTCTCTGCGTGTCAAATGCCGTTCGTCTTGACATCAAAGTACCTACTCAGTTAACAAGCAGAGAGGACCGACCCCCGTCTCATGGCCGTTGTAGTTGGCCTACAAGCCCTACAAGCATGCAAAAGTCATGAAATGTGTACCGAGTACCTGGTAGAACCGGCGATACGTAAAAGCATGATCAGTGTACCTGACCAGTAGGGAAACCAAGTAAGCGGTCCGTCGACAAGTCCCTCCTCTCTCTTGCTCTCTCTCGTTCTAACTTACCAACTGTTCATCACAAGTATTGACCCCTCCACCTTGAATCCAGAGTCTCCTCCGGGATCCTCCCCCCCTCCTGTCCATCCCGCCCTCACTTTCCCCTCCCCCCCACGCTCCACCATCCATCCATCCAACCATCCATGAGCCATGGCTATAAGCCCGCTGCCGCCCATGAACGTCTCTCGCGTGCACCCGTGTTTGTTGATGTCCCGACTTCTTCCCATACATGCTGTCGGCTTACCTACTTGCACGAGATTTCATCGATACTCGCGTAACACGAAGCCTGCCGCTCCCCCCTCCCGTCCCCGAGCCAGAAGAGGAGCCATTACACACGCACACTCACAAATTCTCTCACGAAATTACTTGGGGACTTTTACACCTCTTCGTCTCTTGACCATACCTAAAGAGTAGCGTTCTGGATCAGGAATAAAAAAGGCTTGGGGGCCGTTCGACTTGGCACCTTGCTTGGCATATCAACTAAGAGCTCAGCTCTTCCTATTTCTCTCACTCTCCTTCTCTGCTCAGCCGGGTCAAACGAGCAGTCGGTCGAAAGTTGGCTGCGCCTTTTCCCACTCAAAAAAAAAAAAGGTCCCTTCTACTGTACTTCATTCTTCTACTCTCGCTTCCCTGTCCGCCTTGCATGACCGCCCAGTCGGGTAGTGCTACGAAAGGCCCCTCTGTTTGGCTCCGCACTCACCACCGGCCCGTCGCAAGGTCCAGTCCTATAAGTCGGCCGCTCGTCCTTGTCCCAGGTCTACCCTCTCCGAGCTTGACTTCGTACCGTCCTGGACTCTTGTCCTCTTTCCGTCTCGAGCCCCTGCCCCTCGCTTCCCGGTTGTCGTCACAGCCACTGCAGGCAGTCATCCAAGGTGCCTCGGACGTCCGATGCTCGAGATATCTTCAAACCCCGCTCGCTCGACTACAGTACGTGACTCTGGACGCGCCTCGCTTCGTCCATCATGACGGCCGTCGTGACGACTCGCTTCAGCGCTGAGGATCTGGAGACTGCTTCCATTCGCTCGGCTGCTCCCTCGTACAGTAAGTCCCGCTCAGCTCATGTTACCGATTCTACTACACTGTACCTATCGATATTTCTTGTTGGAGAATGGTCCCAATGCTTTTCGTCACATCATCGTCAACGTAAAGCTGACAAGACATGTTTCACACAGTTTCCAACTGTCCTTCTTACCACACCATCTCCCAGTTCGCCGACGTCGCTCCGCCATACAGCCCCGGGACCGTTCCTTCCCCTCAGTCGAGCCCCCCAGCTCGGCGCCGACCCGCCAATACCCGACCACAGTCCATCGGCCTTCCTCCGATCCCGCCCCTGGCGCCCCAGAGCATCGTCACACTCCAAAGCTTCCGCACACCGTCCTGGTCAGCGAACAATGCCCCCGCGGCACGTCAGTATCGTAACGTAGCAGAGCGACGCACGTCCGACGCCAGGTATCAGACGACAAACGACACGGGGAACCGGCATCGGTCAAATTACCCGTCATATGAACGTCGCGAGAGCAGCCCGTCCTCCATCCGACCGCTGGAGGACCCGTATCTGGTCGGAGAGGTAGCAGCGCAGCAGGCTCGCCGCGAGAGACTGGCCCGAGAGTCGGGTGAGGATATTCTCGTCAAAGAAGACAGGCAGTGGGACTGGTTGCTTGGTAAGTGACCTGTACGGTGAATTTACTGAACAAGTTCGCTGTGCTAACCGTCTTGACAGCTCACATGAGAGACTGGGATGAACGACCGAGGGGCTGGGCCAGGTTCCGCCGCGACACTGACTCAGGCCAACGGAAGAAGCTGCTGCACAGAATTGGCGGCCGCCTGCTCTCATAGCCTGCTAGAGGCTCGCCAAAAACGCTGAGCATACAATTTCGTGCCTGGCCCGCAGATCGGAGGCCAAGCCTAAATCAAGCCATGTTGGACGAGGTCATGAAAGCATTTTACGGCGTACATTGTAGTCATGGGGGTTTTCTACCCGCGAGTTTCTTTTTGGATATTGCATCACAGCTGAGCCGGGCCCGCTTCGTGGTTCACACCTCGTGAGCGGCACCCATGAGAGATCCATGATAAAATTGAAGCAGTTACTCAAGAAATTTTCGTTCCGTCAGCGACTGCCTATATCGAGATAAGGAGAAGCTCTTGTCTATGGACAGTCGGGATGAAGATCAATGGGGATATTCACATTCAGCAGGATAGACCCACGCTGCGAGTAAATCTCATATCAGCAGCACCTTGCATTTGTGACAAAACACCGAAGCTCTACCCGAACGTCTTTAAATGTACAAATCCCGAAACGCCCGTGTCCTATGCAGGTGGTAAGACATTGCTAATGCCGAACGGCAGCGACGTGATTAATTCGAGCGTGTATCATACACAACCCGCCCTTGGTTGTCAGGACCACCTTGCAATACTTAGCCCTTGCTTCGCGAGTTGAGCAGGAGCGCGACGATGA
Source organism: Hirsutella thompsonii MTCC6686 (assembly GCA_000472125.2). Lineage (NCBI taxonomy): Eukaryota > Fungi > Ascomycota > Sordariomycetes > Hypocreales > Ophiocordycipitaceae > Hirsutella > Hirsutella thompsonii. Next base: position 29,279 of record APKU01000158.1, read on the forward strand.
GTCTATCTCAAGATTAGCGGCACGAGTCACATGTGAAGGAGCGTGAGGGAGTTACCCGTAAAGACCCAAAACCTCTCCGAAAATGAGAATCAAGACCATGCCGACGAAGATCCTGGATTGTTGCATGTAGGCACGAACACCCGTATCACCCACGACGCCGATACAGTAACCTGCTGCTAAGCCAGTCATACCGACTGCTGTGCCGCATGAAAGGTGCATAAATCCTCTGTAGTGTGTCAGATCGGGCGCGGCGCGGTCTCGGCGCGGATCGGGAGACGTACGAGAAGAGCGAGTAGGTTTCGTTACCCGGCGGGGAGAGGTCCTGGGCGATGAGGACGGAGATGACAAGAGAGTAGACGGCAATGATACCAGACATGACGACTGGGATGAGGCACTGGTCATACGGTCAGTGAGTGCCCAGGTCGGGATGCGCTTGTCGTCCATTACCTTCATGATGAGGTCGGGCCTAAATGTGCCCACGCCTGCGATGCCGATGCCCGATTTCGCAGTCCCGTACGCAGCTCCGATGGCTGTTCGAACGTCGTTAGCGGAGTCCACTCGTCGCGAATTCTCGGTAATCGGGTCGATGGCGAGGGCGCTTACATCCAAAGACCATCGCGGCCGCGATGCCGGCCTGCCAGAAACGCATCAGCACTGGAGTCACATACGGATCCATCAAGAACAGCGCGACTTACCATCCCGACAAAGGGGGCGAATTTGGGGGCTAGTTCTGACTCTCCGTCCATCTTGAAGTGGTCGACCGGAAGCTGCTGGTGGAGGGAGATGCGACAGCGACAGCGACAGATCGGGCTGTTGATGTTGACGACGAAGCTCAAGATGGGCGGCCAGCTGGTGTCATGGCGGCCAATCAAACGGTCGCGGAATCCCCTTGGTTGCACGTGACTTTGGCCTCTGGAGCGGGTATCGCCGTCGGCCGCTAGCGGACTTTGAACACAGAACCGACCCCGAGGTGCGTCTCTGATGGGATCATAGATGCATAAGTAAGTAGGTACCTTAGGCCTACCTACTTACTGTATAGTAGATATCCATATGTTTTCTTCACTTGTCAAGAGTTTTTCGAAAAAAGTTGTTCTTTACGTGACGTGCGCTGATGTTTTCTTAGCTGTTGTCATTGTGATCATGCTGCTCTCTGGCTTATTCAAGTCTTTTATTTGGCACCAAGTCGTCATAGGTTAGACCAAGTCAAGGACAATTACGGGGTACGTGACCGTTGAATCTTATCCGACTGGAGAGTCCGGGGAAGACTGGGCAGTTATAAACACGAGCAATCGACTCCGTGATGGCCAGAGCAAAAAGATGATAAGAGAAATTGATACAAACACGTAGAGTGGTCAACAGTGGTCAACAGACTCAACACCATTTCGCTCTTCCGCCTGGCTTACCCGAGCAATCGCGCCAGCCCATCCATCTTTGCTCTGCCATCGCATGCGAGACACCCATCATCGTTCCTTATCACCATGCGCGACCGAACTCCCTAGTCACGGCGTGTCCGAGTTGTTGTCGTAATGCCAGGCACCCGGAGATTGGACCATCGAGACCGAGACCGAGACCGCCTCCATGCATTGGATGTGCTGCGCTCAGGCAGGCGGTCCCTTTAATCCCAAGTTTGAATACACTATTGTTCTTGCGCGAACCGTCTGCCTGGCAGACTTAAATGGCGAGAAGTGGCAGAATCAATACTAGGATCACAGGGCGCGAACAAGTCTCGGATCTTGCTCCCTCTAGAAACTGGAGGACCAACGTTACTACTAGGCGTACCTGCCTACCTACCTACCTCTAGAGTCCTAGACGATGGGAGCTGCGCAGAGGTTTGAAGGGGTGGTACTTGCTGGGAACCTGGCTGATGGACCGACGAAGGCGCCGTTGGGTGTACATCACCGGTATGGAGAGACGGGTTTGTAGCTGCTGCAGGAAACGTATCTCAGTGGGGGTTCAGTGGCTCCATGTCCTTGTTTGCTGGGCCAAGGCAAACCCGCGAAGCGGCCACAGGGCCCAGCAATGCCAGACGCTAGAACACAAGGAGACAGACGACTGCGCAGGGTCAGCCAGTGCCCAGTTTGTCGAACCTGCAACCTGCCCTCCATCCCGTCTTCCCATCTCGACCACGGTGGCCATCGTCGACGCCCTCGCTCAACCACCCGTCGACCCCGTTCCTTTTCGCGTCCGCCAATTGCTCGTGTATGTTGGCAGCACGTTTCAGTGCACATTCATCCTGATGCCATCACCTTGAGCCCTCTGCTGGTCCAGCGCCTCGCTCGCCCTTTCCACCCCCTCCATCCACCCCGTTCGAGCCCCATCTCAATCCGAAAGCGCGAACGGTCGATCCTTGAGGGAGCGAAAGCGACCGCGAGACCCCAAGTCGAGCACTGCTGCTCGTGATAGCAGACGAGCGCTGCCTTTTCGCCAGACCGCCCGTATTCCCTTTTCGCAGAGCATTCGAGCATTTCCTTAATCCGCACCACGGTGCGGCAGCCGCCCCTGGAATCGAGGCGCGGCCAGCCTCTTCGTCGACCGACGGCGGCTTTTCTCCGTCGGGCGTCGACCAAACCTCGCAACCCCGACTGCTGCCATTTTGAGCTCTAGGTTGCTGGCGGCCCTTGAGGCTACGCAAAGGTTGGTAAGATTCTGCCTCGTTGACCCGTACGAGTTTTGGCCGCTGACTTTTTTGCTCGGATTTCTCTCCGTTTCCAGCACCTACCATGGCCGACTATCAGTATGATCCTCGAGCAGCTTCCCAACGACCTCGAGGATATCCCGATTCCAATAACCACCAGCGGGATGCTGCTTTTTCCAATATCTTCGGCGCTGCTCCGCCGCCTGGCCGATCGCACACAATGACCTCGTCCTCGCACCCCGGCATGATGGACCAGGGCCGAGCTCAGGGCATGTCCCCCATGGGCCCGGGCCAGCCTCGCCAGCCACCACTGCCGCCGCGCCAGCAGCAGCAACAACAACAGCAGCATCAGCAGCAGCAACAACAGCCATACTATAGTGATCGTGACGCTATGGCCTCAAGGGGTCGACAAGGCGATTACTACCCTGGCCAGCGTTCTGTGTCTGGCGGCAATGTTCCTCCTCCTCAGTCGCAGTATTCCCATCAGCAGCCTCCGGGCAGGCGGCCAGTCCCAAGCTCCGGGGCTCCGCCCCCTCCCCGATTCGAATCACGAGGTGCGCCGGCACAAGCTGCCGGAGCGCGGTATCAACCGCAAAGATCCTACCAGACCGGCCCCGGACCCGCGCTCAATAGCGATCCCTATCGCTCCCAGTCATTGGCCTCTGCGCCTCGCCCACAAATGTATCATCCGCCACCGAGCTCGTACCAACACTCATCTGCCAACCAGTTTCGATATGCCCAATACAATCAGAATTCGGCAAGAACAACGGCTCAGGGCAGAGTCGTTCCCGAGCGGCACGAAGATCGATCCATGTCCATGACTGGCGCATATCATCCCCAAGATAGAGATCCTCACCAAACGATGAGCGGCCGTGTCATCCCGAACCGACGAGCTCCTTCTGAAGCCCCTTCGAATGGCTATCCGTCGCACAATGGCGGGTATCCGAACATGCCCGGCTCGCAGACCCGGACCACTAGTATGGCCTCGTCTACCGGCACATCGGATCACTCGAGAACAATGTCGATGGCCTCGAGCATTGCGCCTACCATTGTTGCTTCGGAGACAGACAGCACCACGATGGTCCAGCGCCCATCAAGGAGCAAATCGATTGAAAGCGAGAGGCCGACGACTGCAACCAAGATCCGACCACCTTTGGTATACCCAGCTCTGCTCTCGAGGGTTGCGGAATGTTTCCGCCGGAAGATCATCGTGGGCGACAGGACAAAGAACGAGCTTACATACAAGAATGCCTTCAGCGGATCCGAAGCTGTAGATGTCTTGTCTTATATCATTAGGACGACGGATCGCAACTTGGCACTACTCCTCGGCAGAGCCCTCGATGCTCAAAAATTCTTCCATGACGTTACGTACGAGCATCGGCTTCGAGACTCGCAGTCTGAAATGTATCAATTCAGAGAGACTTTGATGGATGAGCCGGAGGATAAATCAACAGTCAACGGTGTATTCGTCTTGCTCTCCGAATGCTATTCGCCGACATGCACTCGAGACCAACTCTGCTACTCGATTGCCTGCCCGAGGCGGTTAGAGCAGGTGTCGCGACTCAATCTGAAGATGGGTCCTGGTCTGCGCAAGGAGGATTCCGCCAACGTCAACGATGACGAGGCTGACCAAACCGACGAGCAGAAGCTGTGGATCAATTCAGTGCCGAAAGAAGTCGCCGACGCTGTCGACGAAAGAGAAAAGAAGAGGCAAGAAGTTATTTCGGAAATTTGCTATACGGAGCGGGATTTTGTCAAGGATCTGGAATATCTACGAGACTTTTGGATCATCCCTTTGCGGTCGAAACCGTCTCCGATTCCCCTTCAGCGCCGCGAAAGAGTCGTCAAGAACATCTTCAGCAACATTGTCGATCATCCCAGTATCCACACTGTCAGCTCGCGCTTTGCGTCCTCTCTGACAACCCGTCAGCAGAAGGAGCCAATCGTTCACAATGTTGGCGACATCTTTCTGGAATTCGTGCCGCAATTTGAACCCTTCATCTTGTATGGATCCAAGCAGCTTGAGGGCAAGTTTGAATTCGAAAATGAACGGTCCATCAACCCCTTCTTCAGCAAGTTTGTCGACGAAGTTGAGAGACGTAAGGAGTCAAGAAAGCTGGAACTCAATGGCTACCTTACAAAGCCGACGACACGTCTGGCTAGATACCCACTCCTTCTCGAAAACGTCCTCAAGTACACAGAGGATGAGAATCCGGATAAGGCGGACATTCCAAAGGTATTGACAATGATTCGAGATCTCCTTGGACGGGTCAACGCCGAGTCGGGCAAGGCCGAGAACCGCTTCAACTTGAGGCGCCTTCACGAGCAGCTTAGGTTCCGACCGAACGAGAGAGTCGACCTTAAACTTACGGAGGAAGGTCGTGAGCTCGTTTTCAAGAGCCAGTTGAAGAAGTCGCCGACAGATCCCTCAGAAGTCACTGCATTCCTGTTCGATCACGCCGTGCTGCTTGTGCGCATTAAGCAGAGTGGAAAGACCGAGGAATACAAGGCTTACCGTCGGCCGATTCCCCTTGAGCTTCTCGCTATTCGAGAAATGGATGAAGTCATTCCTGTTCAAGGAATCAAGCGGTCGTCTTCGAGTCTGATTCCGTCCATTAGGACCAACAACTCGGAAACGAAGAAGGGAGAGGGCTGGCCAATCACTTTCCGACATTTGGGTAAAGCTGGTTACGAGCTGACGCTTTATGCTGCCAACCAAGCGGCGCGGAAGAAGTGGCTCGAGTTCATTGATAACGCCCAGCAACATTTACGTGCTCGCGCCGATTTCTTCAACACCACAATAATCTCCAATAACTTCTTCGTCGGCACCAACCAAGTCAGATGTGTCACTCCTTTTGGTTTGTGCTACCCTGCTTACCAGATACTCTACACATGCTAACACTCGAGCAGATGGCGGCCGCAAGCTGCTGTACGGAACGGATAACGGCGTATACGTTTCGGATCGCAAGAATAAGGAACAGATTCCGAGACGAGTTCTGGAGACGACCAATGTGACCCAGATTGACATCTTGGAGGAATACCAGCTGCTGCTTGTCTTGTCCAATAAGACACTGCAGTCGTTTTCAGTGTCGGCCTTGAACCCTGACGAGGCAGCCTTGGTTAAGCGTCCTAAGAAGATTCAGAACCATTGCAGCTTCTTTAAGACGGGGATCTGCTTAGGCCGTCATCTCGTCTGCTGCGTCAAGTCTTCGGCCTTGTCAACCACGATCAAGGTCTTTGAGCCGAACGACGCCATGACAAAAGCCAAGAAACAAAAGGGACTTGGGAAGTTTATGGCTGGTGGTCAAGACGAACTCAGGCCATTCAAGGAGTTTTACATTCCCACCGAGTCATCATCTGTGCACTTCCTCAAGTCGAAGCTCTGTGTGGCTTGTGCCAGAGGGTTCGAGGTTGTCTCGCTCGAGACGCTCGAGACCCAGTCACTCCTGGACCAGGCCGATACGTCGCTCGACTTCGTTGCGCGCAAGGAGGGCGTCAAGCCCATTCACATTGAGCGTCTGAACGGAGAGTTCCTTCTTAACTACTCTGAATTCTCGTTCTTCGTGAATCGCAACGGTTGGCGAGCACGGCCCGAGTGGCGCATCGATTGGGAGGGCACACCGCAGAATTTTGCCCTAAGCTACCCATGGATCCTGGCCTTTGAGGCCAACTTTATTGAGCTGCGCAACATCGAAAACGGCGCGGTCCACATTGTACCTCATAAGAATATCCGAATGCTTCACAGCAGCACGCACGAGGTAAGCTCCAATTTTGATCTTGACCCGTAGTAGGTGACACTGTCTCACACTGACGAATTAGATTTTATTTGCATATGAAGACGAGCGAGGGGAAGATGTGGTCGAAGCCATTGACTTCTGGAAGTCCAACAGGCGGTCTGAACTGCCTCCTGCGTCGCCTTCCCCTGTCCCTGGAAATCCGATGTCAATGCGGTAACACGCCGCCCGGTCAGTTCTCCTGACATTTGCAGGTAGCATAGACTAGACTGCTTCCGGGGATTACCTTCTTGTATCAATTGATGGCATTTATTTCGTGCGTTGCTGTCCTCGCCGCCAACGCGAGCCCTGAATCAGGGGAGAAGTTGAGCAATCGTGTTGCCGAGGGTGATTTCGAGGAAAGGTTTTTGCGAGGCAAAAGACGCGGGGCGATCTGCCGAGCTCTACGACTCATTCTCTGTGGGAAGGTGACTGTTGACGAGGGAGATGAGGGTGCGATGATCAGGGACTTCTCACACACGCGATGGGCGTCTACACGGACGGTCTTGCTATGTTGGTGACGCAGTCCGGAGCGTTTCCTGCTCGCCATTGTCATCGATCAGAAGGCGGCAGCGGCGAGTAAGGGGCCGCGGGGGATGATGGGACGTGTGCGAGGATTGACCAAAACGAGGCGATTGGGCGTCTGTATATATGAGCTGCGGATATTGAAACATTTACTCGACTTGCCGCGATTTCGGCACGCGCGCACGGCGAGAGTCGTCGTCGTCATGTAGATGGTGTTTTTTTGACGGCCGGGGAGGAAGGGCAACCCCTTTTGATCAAAGGCGGATTTAGAGGAGGTGGTTTGGCAGTCGGTCACATAATACATTTGCAAATCGCCATCGGTTCACCCCCTGCTTTTAAATAAAGAAGAGTGCTTTTAAACAAAGAAGAGATAGAGAAAGAGAGAGAGAGAGATGATAATGACGATGCTGTGACGCGTTTACCCGTATGATTGAAGTCTATTCTTTTTCTCGGGATTGCAGAAATGTTCTTTTACGTACAGCCTGGGGCGAGAAGCTTGACTTGTGCGCGCATAGCGAGAAATTATACTTCGTGCATTGTCACGGTTGCGGGCTGTATCTGGACGAGAGAGTCTTTACTTCGTATGTGAAATAGAAATACATACATCTCATGCCCTTCGTCCCCCGAATCCGCCCGGTAGCCTGAGAACGTAGTCATCATCATCATCACCACCATCACCCGGATGCGCCGCCCCCTTGCCCGCCACGAAGCTGGCGTCAACGACGCGCCCGTCAACGACGTGCACCGGCGCCCAGCGCTGCTCCCTGCGCGGACGCCTGCCGCGCTTCCCCTGCCAGACGCCAATCTCGTCGAGCAGCACCTCGACGACGGTGACGGCGTGCCGGCTGCTCGCCTGCCCCCGGGGGCTCTGGGCGAGTCCGGCAGAGCGCCCAGAGGCGTCGTTGCTCGGGGACAGGGCAACGCGCGTGCAAAGCAGGTGCAGGTCGAGCAGCTGCGAAAAGACGAGTCCGAAGGCGGGCTTGGACCGGCGCGGGGCCGGGGGCGCGGCGTAGCCAGGGAGCGGTAGCGCGGCGGGCAAGAAGACGGAGCGGAGGGAGGCATCGAGAGGTTTGCTGGATGAAGACGACGATGACAGTAACGACGGGTCCCGGCCCGCCGCCGATATTTGCCCCGCGGCGCCGCCGCTTGGAGTACCAGAAGCGACTGCGCCGGCGCCGGCGGCATTGGCGCCGGTAGAGTTGAGCAGGAGGATGAGCGGGTTCGATGGAAGCGCGCGCGAGAGGTGTCGCAGGTGCGCGCCCAGGAGCTGCAGCGCCGTATGGGCCGCAGACTTTTCGCGCTGGGCAAAGAGCCCCGTCAGGAGGGAGGAGAAGTGCGTGACGAGGATGATGCTTGGTAGGGGCGTCTCGCGGCTGCCCTCACCGCTGTTATTGACGTTGTCGTTCTTGTTGTTGTTATCGTAATCGTTGTTTTTGTTGTTGTCACTCTCCTCGCGCTCGTCTTCTTCCCGCTGCTGCTGCTCTGCTTCTTGGTGATTCGTCCGTTCCGGCTGCGGCTCGGCCTCTTCTGCCGCTGCATGACCCAGGCCTTGGCTCACCGTGGCTGGCGGTGTAAACGCCTCGTCCTCTTGGCTGTCGCCAATCTCAGAGGCGGCACGCGGTGGCGTCTGCGATGGCGCCGGCGATGACGAAGGGGGCGGCGGCGACAGCGACGAGGAAGTCGATGAAGACATTGATGGGCTTCGCACGCGCTTCACGCCGTCCTCGTCTCGGTCCGGCACTTCCATTTCCGGCTCAAGGACATGAGATTCGGCGTCTGGCCGTTGGCTTAGAGTCACAGCTGCCGGGCCCAGCGGCGGTAGACCGGGGGACGGCGAGCGTCGTGTCGGGCGGTCTAGTTCGGCGAGGGCCTCCCAGACGCCGTCGACGTCGAAAACGCACGAGAGCATCACGCGATCCAGACACGCCCTGACGCGCCCCATTTCGTCTCGAGCGTCCCTGTCTCCTCCCGCGCCATTGCTGCCACTCCTGCTCGCGAGGTCCGCGCGGATGCCGTCTCGTAGAGCTGTCAAGAGGACGCCCGCGGGCCTGGGAGTGATGATGAGCGCCCGCTCGTCCGCGCCCGCCTCGTCGTTCAGCAGCGCGCGCACAATCACCTGAAGCCCGAGCTGCCCGAGGACCGATTAACATGTTAGCGAACCACCCTTTGCTAGACGTGAAGTCACGAGAACCAGTACTCTGGGTTTGAGCGATGAGATGACCCGTCTTGCCCGTGAAGGTTCAGATAGACAGAGGAGTCTGGATGAAGACGTTAGGGAGCACACACTCACCACCAGGCCAAAGGCGTCCTCGTCCTCGGCGCTCACGCCAACCACACATCCCCTCTCCAGCCCGCCGCCCATGAGCACATATTCATCGAGCTCGCGGCACCCGGTACGACAAGGACCCTGGGCCCTGATGGCATTGCGTCGCGCCGCCTCGCGATCTGCCAGTACTGACGCAGGGATCGGTTCCAGCGGAAAATGCGAGCTTGCCTGAGACAGTCCCGGCGGCTCCATTGCCCCTGGTCTTTACTCGCAGCAACGGGCGTTAGTCCGTCGGCCGAGGAGGCGGCTGTCAGTAAGGCCGAGGATTAGTTTCTTTGTAATCGCGCCGTTGGTCGTTTTTCTCTCTCCCGGCTCTCATAAGGGGATTGTCAGGCTGGGGACCCCCTTCGTCTCGGCGTCGCGCCCTCTGCGTGCTGTACATGTCGCTGGCTGTCGGCCTCATTACGGTTCGATGAGTCGAAAGCAGAACTGAAGAAACATGTGAGCCGACATTTGGTCATCAAAAGTTGGAAAGTTCGAGGTTGAAGGTGGAGGTACCTCGGTGGATAAATATTCATGGCTTGCGACTTGCAATTACCCAGTCAGGTAACAACGTAAGGTAACTCTGCGCAGGGGTTCCCCACGATGCTTCAAACGCCCAAATTTGATACATCATTCCCGCATGTCGTCACCAACATTTGGTTGAATGTAACCTGAAATGAATATATGTCTTTGTAGCAATCTGCCCAAGTAGCGTCCGTCTACAGAGTAAGCCCATTCTTGAGCATGCCTGGATCCCTAATTTTTGTAACCACCCTCGTCAAAGCGCTATTAACGTTCCTTTGTGCGCTTGCAGACGTATTGAAATCTTGCATGACTCAGATCCCCTTGGAAAAGAGCAGAGCCTCAGCTGCCTGTAGCAGATAACATTGCGAGAATCATTCCCAATCAAGAGAAACTTCTTCAGCCGCCATCCGCGATGCTTGGTTGCGCTTCACTCGTGACGCCTAGGTCCGCCGCACTTTATCTGAGCTATCCCTTGACTGCCCGAATAGCCCTCCGGACCTTGCGCTTTGAAAATAAAGTCAATTACGGGCATGCATCGCATCGCCAGACCCTTCTATGCTGCACCGTTCACTGGGCTCCCAGAGGTTTCTGCATATCATTGGCTTCTTTCCGACTTCCATTATGGCTTGTTGACTCTACATGGCCACTGAGCTCTGTACCGGGCCCTGATCCGAAACTCTTGGCTTTCTCCCCCCCTTGAGACTCTTCATACGTCCCAGAAGACCCGAGGGCTTGGCGTTGGACTCTTCCGAAGTCGCGAGTCCATCAGCGGTGCTGCGTCTCTCCAAAGCTCCGCCCGAGAGGCGACGAGGGATTCTCGGCGGAGATGTTGGCGAACCACTTCCGTCTCGAGGCTTGACGCTGATTGTCTCTTCGCCCTTGCTGAATTCGGAGAAGAAGGGGTTTGCAGCCTCAGATCCGCCGCTGGCGGCACCCGCAGACGCGGGACCATGTGAAAGTCTGGTGTATGCAGCCTCTGGGTTTGTCATCCTGCCAGATGACGAAAAATCTCTGGGTCCCTTGTTGATGTGTCGAATGCGCTGTGCTAGTGACTTCTTGCGTTGAAGACCACCCTCGACGAGCTCCTGCGCTTGTTCAGCTTCTCGGCGAGCAATGGCCGTCCTCGCCGCGGGCGTGCCCTCCAGGAACGTCGATGTGCCCAGGCCGACACTCTCATCGCCATGAATTGCGGCGCCGCGTGAAACGGGATCGAAAATCGCCGGGTCAGCGCTCGGGGGGTAGTTGTAGCCGTTCTTGGGGTTATTGCCTGCATAGTCACGGAACGCTTCGTCCGTTCCATTACCCATGAACACGGCATGATCAGGATTGCGATTCAATGGGCCTGCACCACCCAGTGAATTGTTAAGAGAGTCCTTTGGGAAAGCCTGCATCGGCGCTCGACGACTGTTTTGGCGGTTGCGATGGGGGTTGAGAGCGTCGAATGGTCCATCGTGGTGGAAAACTGGGCCGGTCAGCACAATGCTCGGGGGTAAATGACAAGGCACCACATACGTCCGGTTCCATAGATACTTGTCGCATCCAACTGATCAATGATATCAAGTCGTCGGCTCGGTCGCTTAGTAGATTTGCTCCTCTCCTTGCCGTCTCGGCCTTCCCGGCCTTCGCGTGTATCGCGCGCTTCTCTACCCGTCGAACGACCTTCGCGCTCACGTTTTTGTCGTTCACGCAGACGCTTAGCCTCAATCATCTTCATCTCCTCGGCCGTGATAGGGGCGGCACTGAAGTCCATGACGGACGACTCGGAATTGCGTCGAGGGCGTGGAGGAGGCTTCCGTTGTGGTGATCCAGACGGACCGGGTCGCGGGGGACCCGGCTGAGGCTTGCGAGCCCGAAGTGCCTCTTCCTGCGATCGCGTCGGCCGATGACTGGCTTTAGGTAGTTTGCCGGGCGGCTTGTTCTCACGTCGGGGGACCGGAGGCTCCGCCGGCCGACGCTGTGGCGGAGGGGGCATGGCAGGCAACTTCCCTGATGCCTTCTTGTCGTCGAGGGTTAGGGAGTCCTGAAGAGAAGGCCTGGTCAGCTTGTAGGCACCTCCAATGTGCGCCCAAGCACCAACACAAAAGGCCCCGAAACGGGCAAATCAAAGCAGCTCAGGACACGACGGTCAGGACGGGAACGGACGACGTACAAAGATTTCTTCAGCAGACAGAGACTTTGAGTTGGAGTGACTGGGCATATTTGCAGTCGACGGAGCCGACGAGGGCAGAGAGTTGTCGAAGAAGGGGTTTCGCGACAGTGGACGCGGCGGCGGGTCGAAGGGGGAGGCTGGCGAGGATAGGGCGGCGTCGATGCTCGAGGGCGAGGCGGCGCGGTTGCGGAAGGGATTATTGGAAGATAGACTGACAGAAAGCCCGGACTGTGGAGCGGCAGGCTGCTGTTGGCCTATGGGGGCGAGAAAGAAGGGATCAGCAATCAAGCTTGCGAGTAGATGAAGAATAGCGGGGGGTTCGGCGGTTGTGCAGAGAGCGAGGTGAAACACGACAATGTCGGCCGCTAGATGGCACAGCAGGTGGGAGAGCAATAGTGGAGCGGTCCGACATGCGCAGCCTCGTCCTCGCCAGCGGTTGGACGACGCATGGTCGGACTGGGACGCGGCGGGTTTGGAGATGAGGACTCCCTTGTTGACGAGGGAGCAAGCGGTCCGGGGTGCGTGCACATCAACTGGAAACCCAAGGCGTATGGAATGAAAGTCAAACGCAAGTGGCGGGGCCTTACCTGGTTCTGAGAAGGACATGGCGGGCGGGCGGTATAAAGGGACTGGCTATGGTATTCTGATGATGAGATGATGCTGATGCTGATCGCCGGAGCGTCCTGTGGCAGAAGCCGGTGCAGAAGAGAGTCGAAGTCGAGAGGGTGGGAGCGGAAAGGGCAGCAGCGTCATGCTACGCGGGCGGCGAGGCCAGAGGGGAAGAGCGTTGACCACCAAAAAGGAGGATCAAGTGCGCGCGCCTGGCCTCAGTCGATGAGTGCTGGCTCCTGGCTGGCCCGGCGGCCGGGTCGCTATCAGCCGCGATGACGGGTTAGCGGGGCAAGCAGCGACGACCAGTTACCTTACGGTAGGTTAGTAAGGTACTGGAAGTTACGGTACGCCACCTAGAGGTACAGTGTGTGCTGCAGTCAATCGAGTGGCCCCAGCTTTTGTTCTCCTCTCCTCCACCCCCCCTTTGGAGAGAGGAAAAAGGGGCAACGCGTCTGAGGAGGGTAGTCGGCCGTGTCGATCGGCCAAAGTGGTGGACGCACCGTCAGGGAATACGGATCCCTGGAATAGACGTGGCGTGGAATCTGCGTAGCGCAGGGCAGACAATAAAAGGGGATTTTTCTTTCTATTTTATTTGGCGATCTGCAGTCTGGTGCATCGGTTGGTCATGCGCGACGAGGTCTATTTTTTTCTCTTCCCCTCGACTGTGGCACCGAACGGGCCGCTTCAACTGGCGAGCCGCTGCCTTCTGACGTCTTTGCCCGAGCCGGGTAAGAACGTGGACGAGTTGACTGCCGAACGAAACGAGGGAACGGACGGGAGTAGTGCAGCAAAACGGCCTGAGATGTGCCGAGGCGGAAGCGCGATGCTGGTGCAGGCGAGCCGTCCGGGGGTTTGACGATGATTGTGCCGGGTAAAGCTGGTACAGCAGTCAGACAATGTCAGGCAGTTAAGCAGGAAAGCGGGCGGCTATCTGCGTCTCACATCTGCGAGTGGCTTAGTATGTTTTTTCTTGGTCTGGGGAACGGCTCAGGTTGGCGCGATCGTTTTGGCTGTTTTTGCTCTACAGTGTACGACGACTGCAGGCAAAGTGGGTGGGAGAATTGGCAAACGAGCAAAGGGAGAGAGCAGCGCCAATGCTGGAAGTACGAATACCTGAGGAGGTACCTCTCTGTAGGCTCAATATCAGGCGCAATGCCAAGCACCAATGGGGGCCGGGATCGGATTGAGCCAGTGGGGACGTGAGAGGATCCAAATGTCGCCCCTTATTGCTTAAAGCCGGTGTGTTCCCAGGAGTCAGAACCTAGAACTGCGTGCCCGTCGCCCGCAATGTGTCCCGTCTGGTGTCCTGTGTCCTGTGTCCTGTGCCTGTCTGTGCCTGTGCCTGTGCCTGTGCCTGTGCCTGTGCCTGTGCCTGTTCCTTTGCCTCGTGGCTGTTCCTGACCATGTGTGTCTGCAGTTAACGAGTTTTGCTTCTACTCCTAGTCGGACACTCCGCGTTAGCTCACATCTACAGGGCCGATGAAGGCATGCACGGTTAACTTGGTTTCAACCGTCGGCACTGGAAGAGAGGAAGCGAGCGAACGCCCGGTGGAAGGCGCAAGTAACCTTGTGCCCACCTTCAACGTACTTTACCCAGGTATTCGTACGATGGATCGATGCGGTGGGACGGTGCAGCGTCTACGCATGGGCAGAAGCATCGATCGCTGCAGGGTCTCGACGGCTGAAAAGTGGTACTTTGCTGCGGCTGTGGGCACTGCCAATGCGTCGTTTCTCACTCCTCGGCGGTTGATCTCTTTATTGGAAATGCGTTGGAGCGCAGCTTTTGGACAATGAGTATGTGGACGAAAGGGGGGAAGTTAGTTCAAATAATGAGATGAACGGTTCGGAGGAAAAAGCAATTCTAGAAGCAGTGCGCGATAATGCAAAGTACGGGGTTTCTGGTACATTCATCAACGCCCGTCTTTGCGATCACACTGGGCAATATCGTTGTTCTAATTCAAGAGTCATTACGGATGTGATTGAAGGTGTTGGCTAGCTCGATGGCCGACATTTCTACTCTTGATTCTGTCAGCTGATACCGTTCTGCGAAATTTCATGGTGACATGATATACTGGCTGGATACTTTACTGCTGTAATCTTGCGCATTGTCTTCGATTTTACTGTGCGCTCGTTGTCTACTCGAATGACATACCAATTTCGTCTCTATCAGCCCAATCTCATATCTATCAGCACAGGTCGAGACCCAAACACAGAGACACAAATTGTCAATCATACTCAAGTCTGATAACCTATTGAAGAAGGTGAGCTCTCTCCTTTCCACGGCTGAATTGGCAGAATCCGGTATCGGCTTGAATGATTCCACCACCTACCCGGGACCACGCAATCACCAAAAAAGGCACGTGCTCTAGGCCATAATTCTCAACGCTAATAAAGACAATCACTGCATTCAAGGGCTCATTGAGAGACTCTCTACCAGCCCTACATATTCGCACGAGCACCACCAGATCAGAGATCGACATCACATAGCTGTCTCTGCTACTCCTACTCGTCACATCAGCTAAAACTTCATCATTATTGACTTTCGGTCACGCATATCATCCGGAGCAAGGTCCACTTAGCTGAACGCTCAGCAGCCGCCTACCATGTGCGCAGTCTGCCTCATGTGCCGAGACACCGGGCCCAGAAGGCTGGAGTTTGGCTTCCACAAAGAAGGCCATTCTTGAGCATGGTCACGCCTTTGCACATTGAGTTTGGAACAAGTTGCTCCCGGCCTGTCCCTGCGCTTACTCGTTTGGGCGAACTTGTGCTTCCATGCTCCATCGCACAGCTGGTAACCACTCGAACGGCCCCCGGATACGAGCGCTAAACGCATACCGGTCGACTCTTTTCATGACGTGATTGACGCTGCTGGAGCCACCTCAACTGCTAGCAGCGTTCCTTCTACAGGAATTCTCACTTGTCCGAGCACTTGTCCGAGCAGGAACCGGCCTTCGCAAGGACAATCGAGCAAATGTGAGAGATCGAATGGAGGCAACCAGCCTCCAAGGCACGAAACTAGTCGAGGGGAGACCAGCAACCGCAGACCCTTTGCCTGGGAGAAATGGAGAAGCAACCGGCGAGAAGGAGCTTCCTGCGCCCCCAACAATCTATATAAGACTGAAGAGGAACTACCTCGACTTATTCTCATCAGATCATCTCACATCTCACCATCACAGCTCTCTCCCCCCTGAGCTCCTCTCAAACAAAGCCTCATTCTCCATCGGCACTCACAACCACAACCATGAAGCTGACATATGCTGTCGCCATGGGCCTTGCTGGCTCCAGCCTGGCAGCCCCAATGACCAACTCCGAAATGGAGCGTATGCGCCAAGAAGTAAGCCAAGTCTTGGCCAACAAGGAAGAATTCAACGCCCTGTGGGCACGCGACATGAACACTATTGGACCCATTATCAAGGCATTCAAGGGCGCTTTGGGTAAGGGCGGAGACAAGGGAGGCGACAGCGGCGGCGGCGGCGGCGGCGGCGGTGATGATTACAAGGGCGGCGACTCATCCGGTGGAGGTGGTTCCGGAGGTGGTAGCGGCAGTGGAGGTGACGGTGGCAGCGGCGGCGATGGTGGTTCCGGCGGCTCTGGCGGATCTGGCTCTCCCGGCGGTCCTGGCTCTCCCGGTAGCCCTGGCTCCCCAGGAGGCCCAGGTGGCTCGGGCGGCTCTGGATCCCCGGGTGGTCCCGGAGGTCCTGGTAGCCCTGGCAGCCCCGGCAGCCCCGGCAGCCCTGGTAGCCCCGGCAGCCCTGGCGAACCTGGCTCTGGCGGCCCCGGTGGTTCTGGCGGTGCCCCAGGTTGCGGTTCCGGCGGTGGTCAGCCTGGCCAACCCGGCTCTGGTGGTTCAGGAGGTTCCCCTGGTCAGCCCGGCTCTGGTGGTTCAGGAGGTTCTCCCGGTCAACCTGGACAGCCCGGATCTGGCGGTCCTGGCGGCCCTGGCGGCCCTGGCGGATCTGGCGGCGGTGGCGGATCCCCTGGCCAGCCCGGCTCCGGCGGTTCAGGAGGTTCTCCCGGTCAGCCCGGCTCTGGTGGTTCGGGAGGTTCCCCAGGCCAACCTGGTCAGCCCGGCGGTGGTGGCTCTGGTGGTAAGCCAGGCTACGGCGGTGGCAGCGGCGGCGGCGGCGGCGGCGGCGGTGGCGATTACTAGATGGATGAGTACCCGACGATTTTCAGGAAATGATCATTGGCAGGGCATTGGAGGAAAGATAGATCAAGAACAACAAAAACACGAAATGAAATTTACCACTTTAACGAAATGCCCCAATGGTGATGTCACTAGACTGCTACATGATGGTATGAAATCATTTATTCAGAATCTGGTAGGAAACGTGTCATTGTGCCTCCCGACCAGACACCATTACCTGGGTACTCTCACTAGGACCCAGCAATGGAGTAAATCTTTCTGAACAGATTGAAAGGATATCGAGCATCGAGGTTGTCAACCCCAAATGCAAGTAAATTGAAGCACTTGTCTTGTGAACTTAAAGCAAACACCTGTTGGCATTGACGCATGTTCACGGCGCGACTTGAACGAATGAATTGATCATGGATGCATTACATTGTATACAATCTCGCAAGGCTGTGCAATCAACAGCCATGTTATCGCCATACCGAGGTAGTTGAGACAAGATCCAGTCGCGGGCGATCTTCCGTAAGCAGATTTTGCGTGAGAAAGCGGCGCCTTCCCCGAGGAGGCTCAAGTAGGCGGATACTTGGATACTTGTCTCGAAATCTTTCCGCGCCGGCTGCAACTAGCTCAACGTCGACGCTGCATAAACAAGGAGCTAATGAACTGCCTACGGCTCTTTTGGCAAGGCCGCCTCTTCGCCGGACCGGAACATTCATTCTTGAAAGGCCTCGCAAGAATGTCAACTTGGACGAGACCTTACCCAATCTTGCCAGAGTTGACATGATCATGACTGGAGCGCTGCCGAGGCGGGAAATGGCCAACTCGCAGCGAGGCCGTAACTCCTCGGACACAAACGCACGCTCGCACGCACTCACACGCACTTACACACACATACATACACAGCCAGACGCGGCAAGTGGAGAATCCACACGCACTTTATTCTCCGAAAGCAGCAATTTGTTTGGAATTCCTGACAAGAGCTCTGCTCCCGAGCCGGACCCCGTCTGAATGCCCACGCGCCTGAGAGTGAGAGTGAAGCTAATGGCGAAGTCAAGCAAACAGACGCGTCTCCTGCTGCCCTATTGTATGTTTGCCGCGCCTCTCGAGGAACAAAGGCATGCAGAGCTTGAGATTCCAGACTGCCGGCGCCTTAGGGGTCGGGACGTTCCAGCAGCGGCTCTGGACGCGAAGCAATTCGCGGTGCTCTCGGATAGGCAAGGCTCCATGAATCTTGCACTCAAACTAGACGAGAGATCGAAACGAGCAGCCAGAGAGACGCGATGAGTCCCGAAGACATGATAAATAAGGAGCTTGCTCACGGCTCTCCAATGGTTCGTGTCCTTCTCATCCCAACACAAGCCATCAAACTTGGCCTGGCACTCTTTTGACCATGAAGTTGACCGCAGCAACTTTAGCACTCTTTTTCAGCCATGGCTACACTCTTTCAGCCAACTACGGCGCCAACCGTAATCAACAGGCCTTGGAAATCGCCGGGGTCCAGCGTGCCATAGATGGCGTCGCCGGATCCCTGAGCGTCCTCGGCATCCAGGTCACCCAGAGCGAGGCCCTCACGGGGGCCAGCTACCCCATCTGCAAGGAGAACTCGCAGCGTATCAAGGCCACTCTCCAGCAGCTCCTCGAGGCCGTCGACAAGACGTGCTGCGGCCCTGAAGGGGGTCCGACCAATGCCCTTCCCAGCAGCCCAACGTACATCACCAAGGTGGTGGCGACGCCCACTGGCTATGCCGGCTCCCAGAACTCGACCGACTCGTACCAGAACTCGAGGAACACGACCGAGTACTCGGAGCAGATGTCGCAACAGCAGCAGATGATGCAGCAGGAGCAGCAACGCCAGCAGATGATGAAGCAACAGGAGGAGCAGCGCCAGCAGGCCATCAAGCAGCAGCAAGAGCAGATGATGAAGCAGCAGCAGGAGCAGCAGCGTGAGCAGATGATTAAGAAGATGCAGTCGCAGTACGCCGAGAGCACGCGGAGCGCCCAACTCGCTCAGCAGTCTCAGTATCAGGCGGAGCAGCGTTCTCGCAGCTACGAGATGTCACAGTCTCAGGCTGCCGAGCGCACGCGCAGCTACCAGATGGCTCAGTCATCCATGGCCGCCGAGCACACTCGTAGCTATGAGGCCTCCCAGTCTCAGGCTGCGCAGCGTACTCGAAGTGCCCAGATGGCTCAGCAGTCTCAGTACCAGGCTCAGCAGCAATCACGCAGCTACGAGATTTCTCAGTCCCAAGCTGCGGAGCGCACTCGTAGCTACCAGATGGCTCAGTCCTCCATGGCTGCCGAGCGTAGCCGCAGCTACGAGATCTCCCAGTCCCAGGCTGCTGCTACCCGTAGCTACCAGATGGTCCAGTCGTCCATGGCTGCCGAGCGTTCCCGCAGCGCCGAGATGTCCAGACAGTCCCAGATGGCACAGAGCACTCGCATGGCCAAGACGCAGACCCAGGCTACGCAGACAACCCAGAGGCCCCAGTACTCCATGACCAGCCGGACTCGCGCCAGCACCACGTCGGCTGCCTGCTCGACGCCGACCTGCGGCAGTGCTGGTGTCAAGTTTGCTCGCTACGACAACCCCTTCAAGCGTGACTTTAGCAGCACGTATCAGTCCTTCGACCTGCAGTACTTCCTCAAGCAGAAGCCTGTCCAGAGCGGCGTCACAAACCAGATCTCCCTCACGTCTAGTCCCGATGATGGCACGTACTCCAACGCCGCCATGGAATACCGCACCTTCCTCTACGCTTGCCGCAGCGGAACGTACCGGTTCTACAGCCCCAAGAGCGACGACATCACCCTCATGTGGTTCGGCGAGGAGAACGTCCGCAGCTCGAGCCGTGCCAACGCCGAGATCCAGCAGGCGTGGTACGGTGACAACTCGCCCAAGACGGTTTACAAGGAGATCAAGGCCGGCATCTACTACCCGATTCGCGTCCTATGGGGCAATACCAACGGCGCCGGCTTCTTGAACCTTGAAATCTTTGGTCCCAACGGCCAGGTGCTTACGGATAGCAAGAACAGCTACCTCAGGACCGACAACTGCGGCAACAGCAACCCGTACGCCGAGCAGGACGCCATGTCTGGCGGCTACAGCTCGTCTACTGACAAGTCCAAGTCTTCTTACGGCTCGACGGATAAGTCTCAGTCTTCGTATGGCTCGACGGACAAGTCTTCGTCCAACACCAAGACCTCGTACGGTTCGTCTGACAAGTCCACTTCCAACACCAACACTGGATACGGCTCTTCTGGTCCCCAGCCCAAGCCTCAACCGCAACCTCAGCCCCGCCCTGACACTGGCTATGGCCCATCCGGTCCTCAGCCGAAGCCTTCGGCCGTGACTGGTCCCGAGATGCGTCCCGCCCCTGAGCCCAAGCCGTCCGCCGTCACCGGTCCGGAGACCCGCCCGGCTCCTCAGCCCAAGCCCTCTGCCGCCACTGGTCCGGACGTTGTGACTCCCCGTCCCGCTCCTCAGCCGAAGCCCTCGGCTGTGACCGGCCCCGAGACTGTCACTCTGCCCATTTCCAAGCCAAACCAGCAGCCTCAGCCATCTCAACCGTCCGGCTCAGGGTACCAGAGCAGCTCCAAGAGCACCAAGTCCACCTCCAACAGCTACGGTTCTAGCTCTTCCAAGGACTCCCAGTCCAACTCCAACTCCAAGGACTCTAGCAACAGCAGCTATCAGGAGACGAACCAGGGACCTCAGCCCAAGCAGCCCAGCATTGGCAAGGGACCCAAGGTCGCTCCCGGCAGCGGTGGCTTCAAGTCTTCCGGAACCCCTGCTCCCGTCCCCGAAACTACCACCAAGCCTAGCACCGGCCCGACCGTCGCACCCGGCAGCGGCGGCTTCAAGTCATCGGGAAGCAAGACCACTAAGACCACTAAGACAACCACGAGCTCTAACACGAGCCCTGAAGATGACACGGAGCCCGACTACAGTGACTTCTTTGGACCGGATGACACCGATGACACCCCCACCAGCAGCAAGCCAAGCAACAGCCAGCCTAGCCAGCCTAGCCAGCCCAAGAAACCCAGTCAGCCTGATCAGCCCAAGCAGCCAAGTCAACCCAGTCAACCCAGCCAGCCCAGCCAGCCAAGCATCGGAAAGGGACCCAAGGGAGGTAACAAGCCCTCTGGCACCAAGCCGTCTGCTGTGACTGGCCCCCAGACTGTGACCAAGCCCGCTGATGTCGGCCCGACTACCACGACTGGACAGACCGGCTACAAGTCTACTACCAAGACCACCAAGTCTACCACCAACTCTGGCACCAGTTCTGACTCCAAGACTGAATATGGATCCGATGATAGCCCTGACTATAGTGATATCTTTGGACCGGATGATACCGACGATACCCCAACCAGCAGCAAGCCAAGCAACAGTCAACCCAGCCAGCCTAGCCAGCCCAAGCAACCCAGTCAGCCCGGTATTGGCAAGGGACCTAAGGTCGCTCCCGGTAGTGGTGGCTTCAAGTCTTCCGGAACTCCTGTCGCAGCTCCCGAGACTGTGACGAAGCCCAGCACTGGCCCGACCATTGCCCCTAGCAGCGGCGGCTACAAGTCGTCAGGAAGCAAGACTACCAAGTCCACCACCAGCTACAACAACTCTGGCTCCAGCTCCAACACCAAGACTGACAAGACTGAGGACAACTCTGATGATGGCCCCGACTACAGCGATATCTTTGGCCCTGATGAGACGGATGAGTCCCCTGCCAGCACTCAGCCCAGCAAGCCCAGCCAGCCGAGTCAACCAAGCAAGCCTAGCCAGCCGAGTCAACCGAGCCAGCCAAGCCAGCCAAGCACCGGCAAGGGACCTCAAGTCGCTCCCGGCAGCGGTGGCTTCAAGTCCTCTGGTAGCAAGACGACCAAGACCACTACGAGCTCCAGCAACTCTGGCTACAACTCTGGCAGCAACTCTGGTTACAACTCGGATTCCAGGAAGAGCCCCAGCCCCAGCCCCAAGCCTAGTACCAAGCCTAGTCCGCAGCCCAGCACTGAGCCTAGTGAGGAGAGCCCAGACTACAGTGATATCTTTGGACCAGATGATGCCGATGACACAACGACTGATACCACTACCAAGACCTCCAACTCTAGCAACGGCGGTTCCAAGAGCTCGTCGTCCAACATGAGCTCTTCATCCAGCACCAGCTCCTCGTCCAACACTAGCGGCTCCAAGAGCTCTTCTTCCAATACCAGCTACGGTAACAAGGGATCCAAGGATACCACTTCCAACACTGACTACAGCACCGGAAAGACTGGATCCAAGGATACTTCATCCAACACTGGCTACGGAAGCTCCAATGATAAGGGCTCCAAGGGGTCCAATGGTTCCAAGACCACCACCACCACCACCACCACATCCAACAACGGATACGGAAACTCTGCCAATACTGGATCTAAGGACACTTCATCTAACTCTAACAACGGACACTCTGGTAACACTGGATCAAAGGACACTTCATCCAACTCTAACTACGGAAATTCCAATAACAAGGACTCCAATGGTTCAAAGACTACGACTACTACTACCACCACGTCCAAGAATGGATACGGCAACTCTGGTAACACTGGATCAAAGGATACTTCGTCCAACACTGGCTACGGAAGCACCAACAACAAGGGTTCCAATGGCTCCAACGATTCCAAGACCACCACCACTACTACCACATCCAAGAACGGATACGGCAACTCTGGTAGCACTGGAAGCACTGGATCAAAGGATACTTCGTCGAACAGTGGCTACGGAAGCACCAACAATAAGGGTTCCAATACCTCTAATGATTCCAAGACCACCACCACTACCACCACATCCAACAACGAATACGGCAACTCTGGTAAGCCTGGTAACACCGGATCAAAGGATACCTCGTCGAACACTGGATATAGCAGCAACAGCGGCAACACCAACAAGAGTGGCTCCAAGGACTCGAGCTACAGCAGCTCCAAGTCTTCGTCGTCCAACTCGGGCTACGATAGCTCCAAAAGCAACTCGGGCTACGACAGCTCCAAGAGCAACTCGCAGAGCAGCAGCTCCAACTACGGCAGCTCCAAGAACACTGGATATGATTCTACCAAGGGATCTGACTCCACGAAGCCTGCGCCTGGCGGTTCCGCTCCGTTGAAGCCAATTGAGGCCAAGCCCGCGCCTGGCCAACTGCCCGAGATTGTCAAGCCGGCTCCCGCTCAGCCTATTGCCGTCAAGCCTGCACCAGTTCAGCCGATTGTCGAGAAGCCAATGCCCGTCAAGCCTATCGTCGAGAAGCCGATGCCGGCCCAGCCTGCGCCGGCCAAGCTCACCCCCATTGAGCCCGTCATCATCCGTCCCGGATCTGACGGTCCCCAGCCCATTCATCCCGCGCCGGCCAGGCCCATCCCCGCTCAGCCCATTGGCTCCAGGCCCATCACTGTCACACCCGTAGAGATCACCGTTGTTCCTAAGCCCGTCGGCTCTGGTGTCAAAGCCTCGCCTGTCGTCGTGACAATCCTCCCTGAGCCCGTCCGCACTGGCGCACCCGTGAACCCAATCACCCCCGGTGAGAAGCCAGCCCCCGTCGTGGTTGCCCCTATCGACGTCACTATCCGCCCGTCGCCCGGCGCCAAGTCCGTCCCGGTCGAGCCAATTGTCATCAAGCCTGGTCAGGCTGGCAAGGAACCCGTGATCGTGAAGGGCGGCAAGTCTTCTGGCGAGGAGGTCACAGTCACGCAAGACGTCAAGTCTTCCGAGTCGAGCTCCACCAGCGAGTCAAACTCCGAGTCTAGCTCGGATTCAAGCACCGACTCATCCACCACCACCAGCGACGAGTCCAGCTCGAGCAGTGACATGAGCGACTACAACAACTCCGACTACGACAATGGCGAATATGACCTCGGTGACGAGTACGACAGAGAGCCCGAGTATGATGAGGACTATGACAACGATGACGATTACTACCGCGGCTACGGCAGATACGGTCGCCACGGCCGACATGGTCGCCCCAGTCGCCACGGCTGGTACGGCAGACACCGCGGCTACGGCTCCCACCTGAGCTACGGCGATGACTCTTACGATGAGGACTATGACCGCGACTACGACCGTGGCTACCGCTACAGGCATCACCGCGGCGGCTACGGTCATGGCTACCACGGCTACGAGCACGGCGCTGAGAGCTACGGTCACGGATACGGCCATGGCTACGGCTACGAGCACGGTGTCGAGGGCTACGGCCACGGCAACAGCGGTGCTTCAGTGACGGTGACGACTATCGCCACGCAGACCATCTTCGTCAGCGGACTCGAGGACGATGACACTTCTGGCGTCGTCTCGGCCGATACCGTCGAGGCCACCTCGGTGCCCGAGAGCTCGTACAGCGAGGACACGGGCAGCGACGACACGTACGGAGACAGCTCTAGCTCCAACAGCGACAGCTCGAGCAAGAGCGACTACTAGACGGGCGTGTGTGTCATGATAAGAAGGGAGCAAGGAGTTTTTTGTTTTCTGCTTTCTGCTTTCCAGGAATTTTCTGTGATGGGCCCCCCTTTTCCCGGTCCCCGGTCCCATGGGCTCAGCCGCCGAGACCGTTGACCACCTCCTACATAGTGTCTCCCCGTTCTGCGAGTAGCGGGGAAGGTGTGGGATCATGTATTAGTATTTATATCTCCTTTTACGACATTTTGTGTGTAATTTTCATAATAAAAGGCGGTACCTTTGATTAAACTTTGGTTTCATCATGGCCTTGTACAGTGTACAGTGACAACGTCAGTTTCGGTCTCCAATATCTAGACTGCAGAGAAAGCCTTGATCAAAGCTAAGAGGATTCAGCAGTTGCCGTGCCTTGCCTTGCCTTGAAAACAAAAATCACCAAGGTAGTTGCAGCGGCGTGGCCAGGTTTTGGCCGAGAACCGCCTCTGCCGTTCCAATGTCACCTATATAACATATATATCATCAGCCACAATTGTCACCTCACCAAGCGGCTTCGCAGTCAAGGTTGAAGACACTTACGAGGTCCGCGGGGAGCCCAAAACTCGCCCGTCTTGGACAAGTCGAGCCTATCCGTCCACTCGACCAAGCTCGCAGCGGCCTCGTCGGGCGTTACGGCTAATAGACAAAGTCCATTTCG
This sequence comes from Hirsutella thompsonii MTCC6686, assembly GCA_000472125.2. Classification (NCBI taxonomy): domain Eukaryota; kingdom Fungi; phylum Ascomycota; class Sordariomycetes; order Hypocreales; family Ophiocordycipitaceae; genus Hirsutella; species Hirsutella thompsonii. The sequence continues at coordinate 54,037 of APKU01000158.1, forward strand.
TCAGCCTTTTCCGTCCAATTGAAGCCCCCCCCCCCTATTTGTCCAAAAACCGAGGGAGAAAGAACAAGGACAAAACGAAAAGATGAAAAGACTGACCACCCCCGGCGTCCCAATACTTGTCAAAGCCGACGCCGCGCGTCATCTCGGTGCGCATGAAGCCCGGATGCACGACGCTCACGACGACGCCGCGCTCGCGCAGGTCCAGGCTGAGCAGCTTGCCGACCATGTTGAGCGCGGCCTTGCTGGCGTGGTGCGCGTAGTTGGCGCCGCCCTCCTTGGGGTGGCGGAGGGTGATGCTGCCGGCCTCGGAGGAGACGAGGACGACCTTGGCGTCCTTGCCGAGGAGGTTGGCGTTGACGAGGCGGTGGATGATGAAGACGGGCGCGATGGAGCTCGTCGTGTACATGCGCTGCTCCTCGTCCCAGTCTGGCCCCTTTTCAGGTGTCAGGTCTTCGGTGGTGAAGTGTCCTGCCGTGATGATCTGTAGAATGTTGGATCAGCATCGGGATGGTATTTTCCTAGAATATATATATATGTGTGTGTGTGTGTGTGTGTGTGTGTGTGGGCTGTTTTACCACTGCGGTCAACGGCTCTGAGAGTTGCTTCACGAGAGCATCGCCAACGTCAGGCTTCATCAAGTCAATCCCGGTGAGCCACTTGACTTGCGATGGAAACCCATCCGGCTGGGTCTGAGCCCTCGAAGTGCCATAGATGATGGTATCTGGACGAGTCGCATATTGCTTTACGAGGCTTGCCCCGAGGCCCCTGGTGGCGCCGACGATGAGAACGGACGACATTGACATCATCTGTGACTGTTCTCAAGGTGATTGAGATACAGTACGTAAGTGGCTACCGAATTGGAACCTCAGTGATACTATTACCTACCCTGATGGACTATCTCGTTCCAATGTGTAATGATAAGTCGCAGTGTGAGGGAGAGCAACGAGGAGCCACCTTCCAAGTATGTAACTTAATTTACGTATTGCATCATGTCGAGCTCCTCCAAATAGGGTAAGTTTAGTCGAGGCGGGCGAGGCCGATGGGCAGGCGACTTATAAAGCAAGAGCCATCGGGTTACCAGAGCATGACTTAAGCAATTCAGCTGCAAAGGCCATTTACTCTACTTAAAGTACCTTGCGTTACTGAACATTGTCCTTTCGTTATCGGAAAAGTAGCTTCACGGTACACTGTACAGTACAGTATACAAATATCGCATCATGCATCTCTAGGTGCGGCCGCTGCATGCGTCTGTCTATTCGTACACAGCATCACTGCCCAGCTCTCGGTGCGACTCTACCCCCTTGATTTCAATACGTTGGAACGAGAAACTATTCTTGTCACTTCATACTTGGTTCGAAGTAAACATCATGCGCTTGAATGCATCAAAATCTTGCCATGATCCAAGACACCTTATATCGTATTGTCTACCTCGAGACTCTTCGACTGAGCAGCGTGAGCGCGGGCATGATCCCCAAACAGAATACACAAAAACTCCTGACCCTAAATCAAGATATGCCCATCAACCGCTCATCATCTCTTTGCATCGTCTTGGGCCCCCTACCATGATAGCCCGGCTCTTGCTCGGCGTTAAGATCGTCCTTTGCCTGCGCCCTTGCCTCTCTTACTCCTGGGTAAACAAACGACCTATCTGTCCGATTGTTGTAGTTGAAGCCAAGTCACATCTTCACAGAGTCCAAGACGCCACCCTGGACGCATCTTCCTCCGTGGCTCATCCTTCAAACTCAACTACTCCCGTCGCAGATGATGCAACCGGCACGTCAGAATGTTTCCCCTCTCCAGAGTCCATGTCCATCAGGTTCGGCGCTTCCTCGTGTGAGGGTGCTCCGGCTTCAGCGTCCAGCCCGTCAAGAAGATCGCGGTCCGTGCTCTTCACCGACCGTCGCTCAATATCCTGACTCGAGCTGCCTGGACCTTTTCGTGCTCCCACTGCGACTCCGATATCATCATCATCCTCTTCCTCCTCTTCGATCCGTTGACCAGGCACGGCGTTCTTTTCCAATTCCTTCTGTGCTTCTTCCATGCGCCTTCGCACCTCGGTGGCCACGCGCATGCCGTCCGTTACGATGTTGTCTAGCACGCCGCGCAGGCCGCGGCCGCCTCCAGGAGGGCCACCTTGCATAAGGACCGGCGATTTAGCGCCAAATCCTAGGCTTGAGAAAGTCGTCAGCGTGGAAGCCGAGTGTGTTGTTGCCGATGGAACTCCTTCCACAATATGGAAAGATGCTGGGAAGGATGATTCGAAAAACTGTTCGAGTAATTCATCGGCCAAAACCACCATTCTAAAGGTTGGCAAGGTGATGTGAAGGGGATGAGCCGGATCTAAAGCAGCATTCGCTGCCTCGTTCTTGGCCTTTGATGCCCTTCGTCGAGATGCTTCATTCGTGCCCCCTGGACCGTCGTCGCCGAATTCAATGATAGGCGGGGCGTTGTTCACTTCTTGCGCTTTCTTTGGGGTACCAGTAGGTGAATCGAGTCCTAGCAAGTCCTCTTCATCCTCGTCGTCTCCAATCGCAAAGGCCCCCGAGTTCGCCGTCTCTTCCTGGCTTGTAGGTGCCGCTTCTTCTCTGTTGCCCCTATTTGAGGGATGGTCTGGATCTGCATACTCGAAACATCGCCTGATGAACGCGCTCACGCTACCAAGAAAGCGCTCGTTGGTCGATGCGCCAACTGGAAGGCTGTTCTGCGACTCGTGTAGGCTGCCCGTCTCCCCATTGAGTGCGGGACTGGGTGAGTTCGGAGCGAGAGACCCCTCAAGGCCTCGTCTCGAGAGGAACAAGAGGGCCTCGGATATTCGCAGAATGCCCTCCCGGTCAACTTTGCCGTCGTCATCGTCATCGTAAAGTTCAAAGAAGTAGGTGATTGTGCCCATGATGTCGCGCTTCCCCTTAATCCCAGCAAGCCCCGTGACAACGTTTTGCAGCGTCAGAGCCGAATTACCGTCAATATCCCATTTCCTGTACAAGCGCTGCAGGAAGTCATGTTCAGCAGGCTCTGGTCCGGCTCCCCAGGGCGAGGTTGTCTCCGGAGCTCTTCTAGCGCTGTTGAACTTGGAGAACTCGCCGGTTGCCCGCCTGGAGTGGTTTGGCGAGTCCGAGATAGCCCATCTCGACATGCCCGTCAAGAACTCCCGGAAGGCGTCATAGTCCATCAAACTTGTACTCGAACCTAGAGCAACGCGCCCCTTTTCGACTTGGCTCTGCGGACCAGGGGCAAAGATCTCCGAGGCCCGCATCTTACTAGCCTTGAGACGTCGTTGCTGCTCATCCTGAATCATTCGCTCTCGTTGCTGCCGCTCATACAGAGTGCTGTAGAAACGGTCGTACAGCGCACCGAGCTCTTCCGTACTTAGCAGCTTGCTGTCTGGACCCAAGTTTCGGATGGCAGTGCGCTTGGCAAAGTTCTCGATGTTGCTCAGCACGGCGTCCTTCTTCTTAAGGCGCAGCTCCGTGATGCTGCTGTGGGTGATGCCCGAAAACTCCTTGAAGGCTACGACCATGAGCTCTTGAAACCTGGTGACGGCGCGAAGCTTGGGATTCTCTGATTTCGGGTGCGCTGATTCGTCAAGCCGGGCAAAGTAGGACTTGAGGACTGATATGAATGCACCGTCGTCTGCAGCATCTAACAGCTCTTCCCCGTTGATCCGGAGAATGGCAAGGCCGACCTGAAACAAGACCTTGGGCCCCTCCACGAAGAAGACGTCCAAGACACGGAATGCGAAGATGAGAGGCATCGAGTTGACGTATAAAGATAGAAACCAGGGCAAGGAGACAACTGATAGTTGGACATCGCTTTTGACGAGATGCTCCCAGAGAATGGGCATGGTTCTCTCAACCAGGGACTCGAAGACTTTTTGGTCAAGCAGCGTCCCGTACATGGTTGTCGAGTAGTAGCCTGGGACCAGGCGGTCGCACAGAGCCGAGAGCAGGAAGAATGCCTGAGACTCGGATATGTAGATGAGGAGCGCTGCCACAACGATGTTCATGGCCTGACAATAGCCGACATCAGGATTGATCCAGCTGTATGCGGTGAGGACACGACGTAGTCTACCAATACCCTCCTCACTCTGGAAACCAGGATACTCTGGCAAGCTCCGATTAAGATCTTTTTCAATCTCATCAATGGCAAGCGATTCTTGACCCTCGAACTTGGCCAGTGTGTCTGTGTATAGCGTTGGCTTTTCGAGACGCAGATACAGAGAGCCCGACGTGAGCTCCCATATCTCACCACGCAGACGGTTCGGTAAGCCAACACGGATGAGCTTGTGAAAGGTTGGCTGGCGCATCAGAGTAGTGTTCCGGCCGTTGTCCCGCAAATACTCAGCCCAGAGCCTCATCTTGGCTCTGTCCCGCAGCTTCTTTGGATCGCCAGGGTATCTGAAGAGCATGCCCAACCCAGCATCGGGGGGGCTTGCGTTCTTCCTCTCCTCGGACCGGAGCAGGTGCTCGGAGTAACATTCGGATATGACTTTACGGAGCTTTCCAACATTGCCGACGCCCGCTCGCAGTCCCCGCTTCAATCCATCACAGAATCTCTCGCAGGCCGGTCGGGAGCCAGCCAAGTGTATCGTGATGCGCTGTTCCCTCGGGTCTTTAGCGTCTTTACTGGGATCCTTGTCTTTCGGATTATCTGCGAGGAGTCCATTCCAGCTTGTAATGGCCAGTGCGAACTGGGAAGAGTCAGCCAACACGAATGCTTACGACCCGAGCCCCTTTACAGGGCCGGTGGCAATCAGGAGGCATAAGGGGCATGTGCGTACCTGGAAATTCTGGCTGTTCAACCTCTCCACCCGCCTGATGGCGCAGAGCGGGAAGGTGAAGCCATTGCCACTGGGTCCGGCGCCGTGGGTTTGTCCGGTAAAGGCCGAGGAAGTCGTTGTGCTGGCGGATTGGAGGAAGCTGGTGGGAGTCGTGGAGAAGCACATGTAAGCCTCGGAGAGGTGAAGCTTGCCAGCATAGTGCCATCCCCGCTCATGGTCGCGGTCTCCGCGGGTCGCATTGGATGGCGGGATGGTGAGCTCGGCGTTGATCTCGTAAAGGGGCGTCTGGGAGTCGGGCAGGCGGAACTGGCTTTGGAACAGGGAGGCTTTGGAGGGGTTGCGATCGGAGCTCGAGAGATTGAGACCCTGAGTGGGATCGATGAGCTGCTGAGCCTTTTGCACAATGTTCGTAAAGTTGGAGAACATGGCTTCGGTCAGGGACGCCGCATGGCGATGCGGAACGTAGGGCGGAGGTTGTGATGTGTCGTCGTTGAGGATGGCGGTTGCGGCGGGCTCGGTTTTGCTTGTTATCCAGCTTCCCCTCTGCTGCCCTTCCCCCGGTTGACTCTGACAAGAGGTAGAGGGGAGAAGCCAGTCGATGTCGACAGCGATGACGATGATTTCGGGGGTCTTGGTCTGCGTTCGACTGTTGAGGGGGAGAAAGAGAGACGGTAGCGGGAATCGAGTCGGTAGGTAGGCAGGGAGGCGGTTTACTGGGCTGAGCTGGGCTGGACAAAACCGACGAGATGGACAGCGGGAGGATTGATGGGAGGTTCCGACTCGGAGGACCACCACTCGCAAGGGGGGCCGGACACACGCGCCCCCCAGGCTCTGCGCCAAGGCAGCCGACGACGCAGGGCGCCCCGTTCCTGAAAGTTGCGGTCCCTGGAGAGCCAGAAGCGCAGTGCCAAGTGCCGCCTGGCGCCAGCTCGCGTTGAGTGCACTTAGTGGACTAGGAGCGCTGTAAAATGTTCGCTACAGGGCGGTAGGTCCTGATGACAGCACACACCCGCGCCCGAGTCGGCACTGACAACATCCATCAGTGGATGGAATTCTGAGACGCGCGACAGGGACGGTCACGTCAATGTATCATCTGGCTATCTCCACCGCGGAGAGGTACTTTTCCAGAGACTTTTTCGATGGCCATTGACAGCCCCCACAGGTATGGGCCTGCCGATAGCCCCTCCACCTCAACTAGCGGCGTGCGTCGCATACCAGTGCCGCGCCAGGCTTCCTCTTTCCCCGAGGTTCACTTTCATCCATCATGGACTCATGCTTTGGTGGATGAGAATTGGCCACTGTGCTCGGCATTGGCCGGCGTTGTTTCTTGGACTGCAATGTGGCCGCTCCCGTCACGTAGTTCAGTTCACAGCGAGCGGATACAGCCGTCGGGCTTTGCGGGGGGAGACTCCAGGTACTCCAAGGTAAGTTACCTAGATGCTCGGATGGTTTCTTGCAAAGCAGCTGGGAGGCTGCGTCGACAGTGGTATCTTAGGGTTGGATGCCTCTTGCAGTCACTCCTTATCCCCCCTTAGACACCGCACTCCCCGCTCGTTGCCTTTCTTGCCGTCGCCTTGTGTACAGGTTAGGTGTAAGTGCACGTTGGGTGGCTGTTTTGCATGACAGATACGCCGGAGACTGCCTGACATTGCTGCTTTCCACGACGCCAAGCGGCATGCCTGAGACTTCAGGGGCATTGGAGGCAAAGCCAGGCCTTCTCTGAGTCTACCAAGTAGTCGAATTGGGGGTCAAATTGAGGGGTCCAGTCTAGAGGAGAATATTTCTGCTGCTTACAGCATGCCTGCTACATGTCATGTTCGTCGTCAATGCCATTTGGCAGACTACGGAATTAAATCTAAGTTAGTAAAGTAAATGTAGATACCCTTCCAGATGCGCCTCATTCATCAACTCACCACTGCCGGGTTGGCACACACACTTTCGGCAACGCTGTGTCAAAGGTTAGTTGCCCTCCCCTCTTCTCCTCATCCTTCTCCTCATCCTTCTCCTCTTTCCCATCGTCTTGTGCCCAAAGTAGAATGGACCAAGTTTGGCGGCTGACGGTTGGACAGGCAATCATGCGCGTGAACCCTAAATCCTCACCTGCTTGGTTGCGCATGTCTGTGATTTCTCGGTTCAACGAGTCGTTGCCCGTTGGAAGGGACATTTCCTCATGGTCCTGTGCATCACCGCGTCATGCGCACTCGCTCACACCTGAACCTGAATGAGCGGCAGCAACGCCTGGATGACACACGGCCCCGTCGCCCGCTCATTTGAAGCTGAGCGAGGTCTGATAATATTCAACGTTACCTAGGCTACATTAGATACCTGTCTGCGAAACCCAAGGTAGAGGGCACCAAACTGTAAATTCCTGTACTTCGTACAACATTCTGCCTCATCGTCCCCCGGCCTCCCCCCATGTCATCGTGCATTACCCAAAAGGGAATCGTCCCCTCATGCCTGCAGTAGGCACATCTCACCTCTCATATTGGACGAGTATGAAGGAGGAAAGAAAAAGGTGCCGAGCTGTGGGGAAAGCTCGCAGACGCAAAGAAAGAGAAGGACCTTCCCAAAGCCCAACTCCGTACTCCGTACTTGCATTGGTGCAGTGTCCGGTACAAACGTTGCGTCATACCTACCCTCCTTCCCTTGCGCAGCTACTCCAAAAAGTCACTCCAGTCTCCGCCCGCCCCGCGACGGCGGAAAGAGACGACTTGCACTGGACCTTCCGTCACATCGGGCGCTGGGCCACTTAACTTACACGGCTCCCCGTTCTGGTCAAAGGCAGGTCAAAGCCAGCCAGCCTACCTTATCTACTTGCGGACCGACATGTCCTTCTTCTACCAACCAACTAGATGCCGTACAAAAACCTCTCGCGAGCATTCCATCCATCCAGCCGTGGCTTTCCTCTGCCCCGAACCTAGTTCCCGAGAGAGGGCTCCATCGTCATTCATCTAGCTATCCTCGATCCTTCCATCTCCTCCTCCTCCTCCTTTCCCCCGCCTACCCGCTTCCTCCCGTCCCTCCTCCTCCGCCAGGGTCGCCATATCATCGGAACTCACACTTTTCAGACAGCGACAGAAATTCGCTCCGGCCTAATCACCAAAGGTCACCTTACCTTGCGCTTTGCCTGGCGAAGCGTCACAAAGTCACTTGTCCAACACTTCCGCCAGTCGGCCGCAATTGGCATACCCCATCCGTCGATCCCATCTCGCTTGTTACTTTCCCGGCTCGCGGCGCATTCGGGACAGGGCCATGGATAACACCTGAAACGCAGTCTTGGAGACATCAACCAGCTCAGCACTTGCTACTCATCACTAGAGCCTCTTACCCTCTTGTCGCTCTGCAGCTGTTTTGACCGCCAGGCTCACATTGCCAATATGGCGACCCTCTTGAACCCGCCGGCGCCGGCGCCGGCCACTACTACTACTGCCTTATCTTCGACGGCTCACGTCCACGCTCATGGCCGCGACGGTATGAGCCACGACCCCGACGATCTTGGTCGAGGTCCCGAGTCTTTGCCGCCCATCCGCAAGTTCGAGCCAAGCAACTTCACCATCATCCGGACCTTAGGCACCGGCACTTTTGCGAGAGTCTGCTTGGTGCGTCCTTCAAACGCCACAACGGATCTTGAAAAGGACCCGACCGCCGAGGTTTATGCTCTCAAGATTTTGCGCAAGTACGACGTTGTCAAGCTCAAGCAGGTTGATCACGTCCGTCACGAGCGGGCCGTCCTCGCTGATGTCGCCGGCCACCCCTTCATCACTAACCTGCTCGCCTCCTTTTCCGACCGCGACTCCCTCTATATGCTCCTCGATTACGTACCCGGCGGCGAGCTCTTTACCTACCTCCGTAAACTGCGGCGCTTCGACGAACGGATTGCTCGCTTTTACGCCGCCGAGATTGTTCTTGTCCTCGAGTATCTCCATGAGCATCAAGGAGGCGTCGCCTACCGCGATTTGAAGCCTGAGAACCTCCTTCTCGATAAGGACGGCCACATTAAGCTCGTCGACTTTGGCTTCGCTAAGCGCCTAGGCCATCGCGACAATCGACCCGTCGAGACATATACTCTATGTGGAACTCCCGAGTATCTCGCCCCTGAAGTTATTCACAACAAGGGCCACTCCACTGCAGTCGACTGGTGGGCACTTGGTATCCTCATCTACGAATTTCTCACAGGCTACCCCCCCTTCTGGCATCAAAATCCAATTGAGATTTACCGACAGTACGTCCTAACCCCCCTTTCCCCTCTTCGCCCTTTCCCCGTAACGACTCCCTTGACGGCTGTCTGGCCCAATGTTGGCAAGCAGCATGTCAACCAGTGCATCCGTGGCTGATGCGAGGCATACCCTCATGAACAGAATCGTCGAGAAGCCCGTTACGTTTCCCAATGATCCGCCAATATCGGACGATGCCAAGGACATTATTCGCTCCTTCTGTACCATTGACCGCTCACGGCGGCTTGGCAATATGAGCGGCGGCGCCGGCCGCGTCAAGGCGCATCCCTTCTTCCGCCACGTAAACTGGGACGACATGCTTCACCGCCGCCACCGGGGGCCCATTCTCCCTCCCATACGTTATCCGGGCGACGCTCAGTGCTTCGACTTTTACCCAGAGGAAGACGCGGGCCGCAAGCATTACACGGTCGATATGGCGCATCAGTACGATCAATACTTTAGAGACTTTTGAGCGAGCGGACGATGCGTCCTCTTAGTGCCAGTATATTTTGTACATGTAGGAAGCGACGTGAGCGGTCGTGGGGGCCTTCCATTGACATTTCTGACTGCACGTTCAGTACATGAAGCCTTATCGCGCCATCGACACGTCGACGATGGCAAAGCAGCGGCAGAGCTGGGTGCGACACCACGAGGCGTGCGTCGCTTGGGCAAGCCCTCTCCTGTCCTCGCCCGCCACTTCTGAGCAGTCCCGCCGCCTTGTTGCTTGTACTGCCTCAATTGGACACCCGGACTCGCGAGCCACGCCGGCGAATTGGCAGTTGATGCTTCTTCTTCCTCGCAATGAAGCGCACATCAGCTACAGAGTGGTTGGATTCTGACGATGACGGCATTGGAGTTAGGCACATTTGAGGAATCGAAACCTGTCGAGGGACGAATCTGGCCTAGAGCAGGATATTGAGCGGAAGCAGTCACACAAAGAGGAGAGAGCATGGATGGATATTATTGGGGCGAATCTTGCTTGTAATTATACGTCTTGTCGCGAGACTAGACGACTATCTAGAGCATCGTGTCTTTGTTATGCATGCGCAACGCCTCGATGGAATCATGACACACGCGCGCGCCGGCGGGCCCTTTGTCCGTGGCGACCTGTACTCGGGAAATGTAAAGGCTGGAAAAGAAAAGAGGGGAAGGTGAGATGGTACGGGGAGCCGTCGATAGTCCAGAGTGATGGAATAGAGGAATAAAGGGAAAAAATCTTCCCAAAAGCTCGGGAACACTGCATGAAACGATGAAGAGTCCGTAAGAAAAAAAAAGGGTGAGAGCAAAAGGCAAAGTAAAGTCATGGCCGAAAATCTCGCAGCGCCCGTAGTATGCCCTGTTTGATGTACCGTATATACCCAGCGTAACACGTGGAGGAGAGAAACCGCAGCAGACGCAAGAGACAGAGGCGGAGCAGGGAAAGCGGCCCGGAGGAGCGACGGCGGCCGCCGCGCTCGCGGGTGACGATAGAGACGGCGGAGGAGGAGGAGGAAGAGGGAGGCGTCTTTGACGGCCGTGGCGGCAGTTCGCGGCCGGCTCGCTAGGCCGTCTGGTAGAGCCAGTAGCCGCCCAGACCGGCGGCCAGCAGCGTTGCGAGGATCCAGGCGCCCTCCTTGGTGCTCCAGAGGAACATGCTCCAGCCGACGAGCTGCTCCTTTTGGCGTGCGGCCTTGCGCCGACCCCACGCCTCCGGATCGATCTCGACGGGCAGGCGGAACCGAGGATCCGCCAGCGCGTCGGCCGAGACGTCGGCCTCGGCGTCCGCCAGAGAAGTCGGGGGTGCCAGATCGCGGGGGGACACAAGGGGCACTTCGGCTCGCAAGAAGACGGCGCGGTGGTCGCTGCTGCGCACGACGGGGAGGGCGTCGTAGGCGCGGACGTTGATGCGCGGTGTCGCATCGTCGTCGCCTCGGGACCTGACCCACGAGGGCACGTCGAGGTAGAGTATCCTGTCCGTCCAGCTGGGATACCGGTGCGGCGCAAACTTCCACGGCACCTCGATCTCGACGGCAGCGGCAGCGGCGGCAGGCGGCTGCACCACGTACTTGTACGTCGGCGGGAAGCGCACCTCGTGCTCCGTCAGGCCGTGCAGCGTCCTGCCTGCGGCCCGCTCGCGAGTCAGCTGGTCGAGCGGAAAGAAGGTTGGATAATGGTGCTCGGAGTCCGGGTCGAGATTTGGGAACGCGGCGTTGGGGGGTGGCGCCGTCGTGGAGATGCGGTAGTTGAGATCACCCGCGACGAAGAGGTGCGACGAGGGCTTGAAGACGGAGATATCATGGAGCTGTCGCTGCAGCTCGAGGTGCTGTCGGTGGTGCTCGTCGCGCAGCAGGCGATGCCGCTCCTCGCCGTCGTCCGAGCCGGCGTCTGGCGGCGTCGGCGTGCCCTCGCTCTCGCGCACCTTGTCGAGCACCTCCTCAGGGTTGCCAAAAGTCAGGCCCCGCATGATGGCGGCCCAGTTGGCGTTGCGCCTGGGCAGGTTCCATTCCATGGCAGCCAGGTGCGTCGCCACAAAGGTCAGCTCCGTCGACGCTTCCCCGTCGTTGACCTGGTAGAGCGCCCGCAGTCCTACTGCGCCCTTGTTGCCCATCTCTGCGGCGCCGAAGCCGACCTCTGCCTCTTGGAGGTGATGCACTCGCTTCGGGTCCCTAGCGAAGAGCAGAATTGCCGTGTAGCCGACGTTTCGAGCCTTGACCAACGTGTACGGCTTGCTGCTCCTCCCCATCGCCTCGGTCTGCGTCACCGACACCACATCAGGGTTCCGTGCCTCCTGATACTGTGCCGCGGCAACATTGACGGCCTCATCGAAGCGTGCGAAGTAAGGGTTGAGAAAGTAATCGCCGATGAAAGCCTGGCTCAAGGGGGCAATTTCCTGCAGCGACCTTTGGTTTCGCACACAAAGACCACCTGATTAGCACATCGCATGAACAGAGGTTCCTCTCGTGAGGCCGTGGGGACCGTAAAGGGGAGGATGGGCAGCTTCTCACAGGACAATTAGGTCGGGTAGTCCTGTTGCGTTCTGCCCAAGTGCCGATCGCAAGTGTGTCGCGAATATACTGGCATTGATGAGGTTCTTCGCGCAGTTGAAGGTCAGGACCAGCAGGTCGAGCGTTGAGGGCGCCATGTTCACGCCGGAACTGGGGTGTTTGAGGTCGACGCTCGTCGACGTCGCCATCTGTGGATGCAATGCCGATCGGGCCCTCGGGTGGTGCAACGGCGATGTAATTCGGACGGGCGGTGTGTGATGGGTGGTTGTGGTTGGCCGAGGTGCCTTGTATTGAGTTGGTTTACGACGTAGTTGTGAGCTGCCCGGACTAAAGCGTCAGTGAAGCAGGCACCTCGTGCAGTTACCCTGCCCGACGAGGTATTCCGTAGGTACCTGCGCGCCAAATATAATCGATCGAGTTCAGTTGCTCATCCAGCAGTGCAGCACGCTCCCGGAAGCGGGGTTAGCGAGCCAAAAATATACCGAACAGGAGCCGCAGTGCACCCTACCTACTGTCAATCTCCTTGGGAGTATTGTACAGTACGTCGAAGCCTTGTACTTCGTACCGTGTGTGAATCGGTACCGTTGTCAACGTCCACGATCCGTTCTTCCCGAGGTATCAGCCGTGAATCTAACCGTGCCCTCGTCCCAAGCTGGGCTCGGCAAGAATCACGATACAGCTTCGAAAGGGGCCTTTCACCTCTCGCGGCTGGCACATAGCATATTTGTATGCGTCCTCTCCTCAACTTTCATATAGACTGCGCCACATGGTGCTGAACTCGTGAGCGGCTCGTCATGCTATCCGCAACCCTGGCCCATGACCCATGGCCCATGTGAACGAAGAATGCCCCGCTCACAAGATCGGCATAGTGCCATGGCGTCAGTAGGTACTGTGCCGAGAGACAGAAGACGCGGCCCAACCATGTGCATTCAATCACTGATAGCCATGATTTCACATATTCACCGTGATTCAGTCATGACAAGTGGTTGAACGAAATGTCATTGAGCAAATTAACATCAAAGACTACCTAATGATTGCTGAACGCTTCACCTCGTGTATGCGAACTTGTGTCACAACCGCTGTTGTCACCATGTTCCTCGGCGGCGCCACAAAGGCACCATCTTCTCCATGGGCCAAGAAACATGATGTCCATTTACCGTCGTGCCGCATTGCATGCAAAAGTTGCGACGGAATGCGGAGGGCTGGTGGAACTTGCAAGCTCATCCGTGTTTGTCCTGTCGCGACCGCCAGAAGCCTTACGTTGGCCTCGGTGCATGAACCACCAGCCAAGACGTAACGTCCGCTTTCTCGAGAGACAGGAGACAGCAAGCTAAGATAAGGCCAGCTGGAGGACGTCGACACCTCTTCGACCAATACCGGGTCAAGCTTCTCAACCCCTAATACCTCCCCAGAAGCGACACCGGCGATCCCAGTCGAAGACATGATTCGAGAGTCGTAAGTCCGATGGCAAAATTAAGGTTCAGAAATGAAAAAGAAAAGGAGAAAAAGGCCGAGTGAAAGTAACGCAGCTGTATCGCATCGACAACAGAGAGTGCCTCCTTGGTTGGAGGCGAGGTCTCCGTGGAATGGGTGCCAAGCTGAGTATTACAGCAGCTTCAGGAGGCACCCAAAGGCGCAATGGCATCAGCCTGACGGGCGGCAAAACTGAACATGGGGTAATCCAGCAAGTAGATCACCGGACATGCCGTTCAGATGAGACTCCCGGTCGAGGAGATTAGGTTGAGCAGGTTGAACTGCCAACGAAATCCCGGAACGGGAGCCATCCAAGCCATACGTCAAAGAGAGCCTCGAGATGCGTCCAAAGTCGAAGAACGAGATAAAGCAATGCGTGTGGCAGAAACGGTCTGGGTCCAAGGACGCCTACGCGGCGACATGTCCTGTGATGGGCACCAAGGTGCTCCCAGGTGCTCAAGTCTCGATTTGGCGAGATTCCAGGTGATGCCGACGATAGGGACAGACATGCCAATGACTGTCGTGAATGTGTCCTAGGTCTCGAGTGATGTTCGCGGACATTCGTTTCCCAAATCATTTAGCTCGGTAGCTGCCAGAGGCATAGTTCGCTCCTTTTGAAGCGGAGCGCAGCCTATTTACCGTCCACTGAGTCAGCCACGACTGTCAGCAAATTCGACCCTTCAACCAACGAGAACAAAACACACAAATGCATGGAGGAAATAGACTCCTTACAAAAAGAGGTTCGTATGGGCTGGACTGGTCGAGCACTCACATCCTGTCGCTACCGCCAATGGCGCGGTTGGTATCCGGAGTGTCTACGCCGGCACCAGAGCCACGTTCAAGCATCTTACGGCGGGAGCTGGGAATGGCGTTGGGCTTGGCTGCACCGGCCTGACCAGCGGCGGCCGCGTTGGCGCGCGACGCGCGAGCCTTCTCCTCGTCCTCGGGGTTGGCCTGGCCAGCAGCCTGGGCGATGGCCTGGGCGTTCTTCTGGTACTTGTAGACAGTCCAGTCAAATACGTAGTCGTACTGGAAACCTTCACGAACAAAGAGATCGCGGAAGATCTTGCGAAGGTAGCTGTAGTCGGGCTTGTCGTCGAAGCGGAGGGATCGGGTGTAGTTGAGATAGATGGCGAACTCGTTGGGGAAGCCACGGCAGAGAACCTCGGTAGGCGTCGTCATCTTCTTCTCCATGATGCGGTCGTATTTCTGTTTCTTAGTAGCAGCTTTCAGGCCCTGCCACGGGAGAGAGCCACGGCAAAAGTAGAGCATGACATAGCCGAGGGATTCCATATCATCACGACGAGATTGCTCGACGCCAAGGTGAGTGTTGATGGACGCATATCGGGCCGTTCCCGTCAAGTTCTTGTTCTCGCGGTAAGGGATGTGGAAATGAGTCTTAGGGTCGCGGTACTTCTTGGCGAGACCAAAATCAATCACGTTGACTTGGTTTCCGCGTTTCCCAATACCCATCAGAAAGTTATCGGGCTTGATATCGCGATGGATGAACGATTTGGCGTGAATGTACTCGATGCGGGAAATGAGCTGATCTGCGAGAAGCAGTACCGTTTTGAGAGAAAACTTGCGGTTGCAAAAGTTGAAGAGATCCTCCAGACTGGGTCCAAGGAGATCGAGAACCATAGCGTTGTAGTCGCACTCGGTGCCGAACCAGCGGACAAAGGGGATGCCAACGCCGCCTGCGAGGGACTTGTAGACACGAGCCTCATACTCAAGTTGGGGATGCTTGGCCTTGACGGACTCGAGCTTGATGGCGATTTCCTCCCCCGAGATGATATTGGTTCCCAGATAAATGTCGCCGAAGGATCCAGAGCCAATCTTGCGACCGATGCGGTACTTGTTACCGACGCGGAGATCCTGCAAAGCCACGTCAGCCTGGTCACACCTCTGGAATCGGCTGTGATGCTCCTTGTTCCACGAGAAGCCACAGAGCAGAAGCTCAGGTCTGGCTATCCGAGTAGACACGCCAGTACGCTCTTGCCCTGACGCCGGCACGCTTGTAGACCACAAGGAGAGAAAGGGACGAGGAAATGGACTTACCATGGTCGTCATGGTGACGGTATTGAGCGAGTGCCTTATTGCACTCTAGATACAAGCGTCAATGTGCTTAATGGCGAAATTTCCTCGTGCAGGCCTTGATACACGGACTGGATGGTCTGCAGTCAGTGGAATGTCTGACTGATGGTTGAGAGGATGACGTGTTGCAAGATGGGGGTGGAGAGGTTGGAGAGAGCAGGACGGGAAGGCTAGGGCCGCTGAGCCAGCAGTCAAGTGTGGAGATGCAGGCTCTGCAGGACAACCGCGCCACCGGGGGAAGTTCGGCGGACTTGCGAGCAAATCAATGCGTGCCCCAGAGTAGCGCCAGTTCAGGCCTCGAGTTGCCGAGGACTGGGCACCCGTAACACACGAGACAACGGAGACAACCGTTGAATCCGTTCCCCTTCTTTGAAGAGACGACACACAAAGGCAATGGGGCCGCAGTCAATAAAGACGTAACGCTTGGAGACTTACCTGCAAACGAGACTTGATTGCTCGAAGAGGCGGTCAACAACAAGGAGTGCAGACGCTTCAAAGTGTTTGATCGTGGGGGGGGACGGCGGTGACGGAGACGGTCAAGCACCAAACGCCGTCAAATGTTCGGTCGAAGTTTGTTGGGAGCGTCGACGCAGAGCGGTGGTCGATCGGATTTGTCTGTTGACGCCTCGTGGACCGAAGAAAAGGGTCAATCGAACAACGTGACGCTGGTTCCAAACAGAGACGGATCTCTGTCGGAGTCGATGGAGGAGAGGTAGTGGCGGTGGGAGGTAGGTAGGTAGGTAAGTAGACAGGGGAGGGTTCGAGAGGAAGAGTGAGGAGGATGGCGGTGGGAGGAGAGACGGGTGTTGAAGCGGGCGAGAGGGGGCAAGGGGGGAGGGAGGGAAGGGCAAGAAAAGCGAAAAGGGAGGGCGGGGGTACCGAGGTGAGGTACCTTGGGTACCTCCTTGGCTGGAGTCACGTCTGGGAGCGCTCGCTACACGCTGGCTCGGGTACGAGTACCTTTTGGAGCCTCAGGCGAAGCAAGGGAACCTGAAGCTCGGGCCGGGGGGTGAAAAGGAAATTTCACTCGGGGCGCTGGGCGCTTGGGGGCTGGGCCGAAGCCTGGAGGCGACCGCAGCGGGTGAGCGCGCGGGTAAGGCGGGTACCCGCTACAGCGCATTGCCTGAGTTTTAGCGGTTGCGAATGTGCGCATGGATTGGTGGCAGACGGTACAGCGACAAAGAGCCTCACAGAGACGGGAGACGCCAGACTCCCGCGCAGGCTCCATGTCATTTCAACAGGATCGATGCTTCGGGCACATGGCGCCTTGGCCACGAGTCGTGGTGCCTGACAATGACAACGGGGACGCGGCAAGTCCTGGGATAGGATCGCCCTTTGTTTGCCTTGCCGGTGCGATGCTGTTGCTCGCGATGGAGGGCATCTGCCGGCCGCCTCGCGAACTGATATGCTCGCGACCATTGATTCCCACTACCAAGTGCGCTGAGAGCCCTGTGTGTACAGCAAGAGCCCCCTCGCTTTAGGTAGTACAGCGACGAGCTTACTGCGCACGACGTGAGCGTGAACGGCAGGCTCATGGGAGGATTCAAGGTACTTTTGCTGTACAATTTACCTCGATTTGGGTGACTCGAGGCCGCGCTTCAGCCACTAGATTCAGATTAAAGAACATACAAAATACATGCGGAGCCGAGGCTCTCAAGTTTCAGTGGCGCTGCGCAGGCATTTCCAACGGCTAGTGGCAGCACGTTGGCCTCCAGCAGGCCGGCCGACCAGTTCTGGGCCTGATGTGCGGATTACGTGCAGGCGACCTGAAAGGCGGACAGGCAGGCGCTCTGTGCCTCAGGCCAAGCAGATGTGGAATCCGCTTTCCCCTTCCAGATCCCAGCTCGCTCTCTGCAGCATCCTCCCCCCGTCTGACCGTGGCGCCTTTTGTCGTTGCCATATTACAGCTTGTCATCAGTCTCAACAATCAATAATATCATGCTTGGGATGACAAGCCAGCGATGGCATGAAGTGGCAAAGGATGCCAGATCAGGAGCCAAGGCCGAGACGCAACCAAGTCCGTGATGGGCAAGCTGACTGGCGATTCGTCCGGGTCCATGGCTCCATGCACCCAGAGTGCTGGGCGGCATGGCGGCATGGCCGACGTCCAGTCGAATCGATTGCACCCCAGAGGCCAAAGCTGACCGCTGAAGCAGGATGGCATGGCAGCTCAGCCAAAAGCACTCCGTCGTCCAACGCCCTCGCGTCCGCAGCCCGCACCATGCACCTCGTCGTCTCATGACTTTGGCGAACGCCTCTGATGCGTTCGTCAATTCCAGTACTTGAGCCTGGGTGCAGTAATTCACTTGACAGTGTCGACTCTCGGATGTGGAGGATACCCGAGTCAAGGGTCGAGGACGGAGCGCGCGTCATAGCTTACGGCCCAATCATCTACTGCATCACCCCTTGCGTGCTTTATTGCTTCCGCAATTGATTCAGCATCGAGTTGGAAGGAGATTCAATGCAACCTTATGCCAATAAGCAGCACTGGCATTAGAGTTTGTCGAAATGGCCCCTTCTGCGCCGAGTGGCGTTGCGCGGGACATTTTGCGTTTGCCACCAGTGAATCGCCTTGGCACCAAGAAAGCGACTTTCCCAAGGAGAATCAGACTGTACAAAGGCCGTTGAGCCACGAGAGACACCTCGCAGGAAACGTTCAACGGTCTCCAAGTTAACTTAGTATACGTGCTTTGGACTGAGCTAGCGAACCTCTATTGTAACTTAAGTTACCCGTCCCCGGTCGATCACCTGGATGAAACCACGGGGCGACCAGGCTCCTCAACACCGGCAACGAGCAGATGTCAGGGAAATTGCACCCATGCTGGTGTGCGACGTGCGTTGCGCCAACTTCCAAGGGCTGTTGGACTAACTTACGAATTGCAACGGGGTGGAGGCTCCGCATGCCAATCCAAGGCATGAGCAAGAAATGGAGATCGTCTTTGGACAAAGAGGTCGCCGAAGACACTGATTAAAGTCCCGCAGCCGGTCACGCATCCACGAGACGTGCTAAAAGGATCGATCGGCGCTTTTGGCATGCCGGGCAATTCTGACGGCCGGTTGCCTTGCAGTCGCGAAGGGGCCGCTTGAAACTAATGGCCCAACGAGCATAGGCAGCAAGGTCTCTGCACCAGTCGGACCTGAGCATGACATTGTGTACTCGGTGCTATGCGGCCATGGCTCAGACCAGGCCATGTATGTCGCAGTCTTGTCGGTGGCCAAAGAGCGGACAAGCTGGCGTGCTGTTGCAGGTTTTGCCCGGCCTGATAACCAGGGACGACACCTGGGAACCGCGAGAGCACCGAGTATGCCATGCTACACCGGCACGCCTATCGCGGCACTTTTCTCGACCGAGTTTTGAGGCTGGCCACCGCCATTTTGTCCGGCGGCGCAGCTCGCCTTCCGTAGGGGGCTTACCAAGTGCTCGAGAGATGAGCAGACGAAGCGGTTTGAGATTTGCAATGTCATTCAGAGACTGGAAAGGGCCGTCTCTGAATTGGTCTCTACTGTCATTCAAGCACGATAGACGGCAGCTTCGCCACCATGCTCAATCTGCGACTACGCGGAGCAACTTCATCACGACAAAGCAAACGGTTCGTTAACGTACCGTCTCGCTGTTATCTGCCACTCGGTTCAGTAGGCTCCGGGCCTCTCAGGTCTCGAGCCAGCATCTCGCTCTAATCCACGTCGGGCACCAACAAAGAGTGGGGGGGTGGGGGGGGGGGGGGGGGGTCAAGGAGGATGAGCGGAGAGGAGAGCAAGATAAGCCAAGCCGGGAAGAGCGACGGGTGGATGACCGGGCCGCCGGTGACACTCGGTTGAGGTGCAAACACTCCGCGCTGACAGAGGGCTGAGTGGAGGTGTGAGGACTTCAGTCTGAGCCTTTGAGGACTCGACCGCAATCACCGCACCTTCAAGTTCGCGATGCGACGTGTTGCAGGACAGATGGGAGATTGCCAGACAATTGCCCCTGTGGAAAGGCAGCGGCCTCGACGTCGTCTTATCTCGTTCCGCGCATAAGCATCGCAATTGATGTTAAGCCGCGCACAGATGCAGGCGACGGGCTCATGAAACGACTCGATGGCAGAACCCGAAGCCTCTTTGAGGGAGAAAGTTGGCAGAGGCGGGCGGCACCTACCATGCAGTGCTTCATTTTTGTCTCCTGTTCTGCAATTCAGCACGACGAACGAGACTAACCCAAGGGACAGGATAATTGTGCATTGCAGTGTCAAGGCGCCGTGGCAACGTCGTGCAGAATGGCAAGGCACTTCAAAGAACGGCCCCATCTTCCCCCCCTGAGCCCTGGGCGACGAGGCCCGCTTCCAGTGCAATGCATTGTGCCCCAAGCTTTCAAACATACAGCATGTAACCAAGGTACAATACTTTGCAGAGTAAGGTAAGTTACTTGGCATCCTGCGCGAATAAGGCTCGCCGAAGGTGTTCGGGAATCCGCTAGGCGCGCCCTCCCAACGACAACAGTGACTGAAATGATTTGAAAGGGGTATCCCAACGCTTGGCAAGGCCTCTTTTCTTGTTCTTTGACAGCGGTTCGCACCTACTAACTTACTGTAGGTGGGTGTCTCCGGGCGGAAATTCAGTCTCGGCCCGCAAAGTTTGCCACCTCGTGTGTTCGTATGAGGTAGTCCCATATCGTATGCCGTTGATTGCTTCCGCCGGTCCAACGACTTACTGTAAAGGAGGGGGAGGCCTGCTCTCAACCCCAAAGCTGAGGTATTGCAAAAGGCCGCGCAGTCGGACACCGACGGCTCACGCCTATGCTCCCAGCGGGCGGCTCCGTCGATTGTCGCCCACTGCACGGGGCTGCTTCCGCACGGCCAACTTGACGCTCTCTGTCCAGTTGGAAGAGACGGCGATGAGATGTGTGACATACTGTACAGTGCCTGGTCAATTGACTTGAGCCTCGGAGGCCTCGATGTCCCGACTGAGTGAGAGGCTATGAGTGATTCATGGCCAACCTTGACTGGGCTCGCTTTCATAAGCCACGAAAAGATGTTGCTGCCCGGCTCATCCCAGAGCCATCGTAATTAATCATCGTATATCGTAGATGGCCCATAGTACTGGTAACTCCCACTCAGAGCTCTTGACGATGGACATTGAACCCAAGCCATTGTACAAACCCCCTTGGACGATACTCGAACCTCTGAAACGACTTTGACTCTATACTTCATTTACTATTCTAGAACTTGATCAACCAAGGCCCATCGTGACATTTGTGTAGCAAACGTCGTTGCATAAACACACCGCGTACAAGAGCCTCCCCAGCAGCTGCTCCATCTCTCTCCCTCTCCCTACTTTCAGCAAGTACATGCTCCTTCATGAATGCCCACATCTCTCTCTACACTTTGAACCGCTCATCCAGATCCCTTTTCTCCCCCCACTTGCCTCATCGCCTCCCTCGTCACGCAAGCAAAGACTGTCCACGGGAGAAGAAAAAAAAGATGCAGCTACACATCAAGAGCACCGACCTTGCGGGGTCTTGCTGGCAAGTTTGGGTTGCGAATCACTCCCTCATGTACGGCGTCGCACAGCTGACCATCGGCTAGCTATATAGTATAAAGGGACGCAAGTCACGCGCTCCCCCCCCCCCCCCCCCCCCCGCCCCCCCCCCCCCCCCCTCATCATTCATCACGCGACTCGCGAATGCCGTCCCATTCGCACATGTACGAAGCCCCTCAGAAGACATCCCTGGCTTCTCGCTTCTACTATTCATAAGGGAAACTTGAACCTCGCCCTCTCCCCCTTGCTTGGCCTGTTTGGTAAGGCTTGGCTGCGTGAAGCTCGGGGCGTTGTATTACACCTTGGCATATACAGTACTGACAACCTACTGTACTTTGTGCGTGACATCTTGATGCAAATAGCCTTATTCACTTGTAAGCCTGTCCGTGAATACCCCTTGCCCACGGATCCAAGCGTCAGACCCGTCTTTCCTGAGCATCAGAAATGTTAAGAATATATACAATGCTATGCCAAGTACACATAGAGTCGCGGTTATACAGATATATGCAGACAGGCTGTTAGTGTCTCTCATGCTCTTAGCATCACCAAAGGTACGGCAAGAGCTCACGTGTCATCTTCTTTCTTGACGCGAAGTTCAATATCACGCGTACCGAGGAGCCGGGCCATTCCACCGTCCGCCCGGGTGACCTCCATTGACCGAACCAGGGGGCCTTCCAACGTACCCGCCGTACGGTCCGGGCGGGCCCCAGGGCGGACCGGGCTGGCCAGGCCCAGGGGCAGGCCGATAGGGTGTCTTTGGCGTCCTGTCCAAAGCCATGTCGATGGTGTTCTCAAGCATCTCGCTCGCATTGCTTAGCCACTTCTTGGCCGACGAGGCCCTGAAGAGTCCACCCGATGACGAGCGATGCCTAAGCTGATGTGGTGGCGGTGGAGGCTGCGGATACATTATCGCGGCCTGAGAACCTGGGCCGTAGCAGAACGGAAGCGAGTAATAGGGGCCCGATGCTGGCCGAGGGGGCAGCGGCGGAGGATGGCACACGCCTGGTGGAAGAGGACCCATGGGTGAATGGTTGTTCAAGGGGGCGTACGTCGGTTGGGCCGGATAGAGGCCGGGATGCGATGCTGCAGGCTGGTGAAGCGGCAGGGTCATCGGCGACTGGGGTCCCAGGTGAGGGACCTTATCCGGCGGGTAGGGGGAGGCTGGCGGATGGCCGCCGTACGGAATGGCTTCCGGTGTCCCGGACGTGACGGCCGCCGCTCCCGCGGGTGCGTGCCGAGCAGACAGCGATCCGACAGGGTGCGAGCTCGCGTGCTCCGGCGTGGCCAGGTGGTGGTGGGGCGAGAGATGAACCGGTGTAGGCGAGGGAGAGGCGTATGTTGGCTGAGGCATCGTGTAAGGGGAGTTAGACGGAGATTGCGCGTGCCGAGGAGGAGGGGCGTTCGAATATCGTTGAATCGAGGACATGGGATGCACCGGCGAGGCGCCGCTGGCGGCGACCATGACGGGCGGCGACGGCGTGGGCGTCGTTCCCGGTGCAATGGCTTGGGTCTGAGCGTAGACATGAGGCGTCGTCATTTCGTCCAGGGCCAGAGGCGAGATGATGGGAAAGTCGAGCAGGCTTTCCTCTGCAGAGCATGGCGTACTTGGGTTGACAGGCTTGACTGACTGTGGTGTCACTGCAGTTGGTGCCGGAAATGGAGATAACGACGGCGCAGCAACAAGAATAAGGGGCTGAAGTGCGCCGTCTGCCTGGCTTGGTGAGTTCACATGGGGCTTGAGAGGTAGTCGCTCTTGAGGAGTGTAGTCGAGCTTGGTTGGGATAGGCAGTGGCGCAGAATATCGACCGTTGCCGGCACCTTCTACGCAAGGAGATGGATTGGATAACGGTGGAGCAGATTCGGTCGTTCTGCGAGGTCGATGGGCAAGCACTGACCCGGAGCCGCTTGACTGAGGCTCCGAGAGAGGTCCATACTGGTCGTGAGGGCTGCCGATTCTCTGCCTCGGTGGAGGAGGAGGAGGAGGCGGCCTCGTAGGCGACTTACAAGAGAATGACGGCGTTGAAGAGGCCCAATCAATCATGGTATCGTACTCGGGATAGGGCAAATGTGAAGCTCCATCATCGCCTGGAGTGTCCAAGCATGCTGATGACTTAGTTGTCTCTTGAATCTTGTCTACTGGCGCGGCCGGACGCAGGCTTGGATAGATTGTCGCGCTGAGCCCGTCATCCTCCGAGGACGCAGGTCCATGATACGGCCACGGGTTGGCCGGTTGCAGTTGTGTTGTGGACGAAGCATTCTTCCAATGCTCCTCGTCTGAAATTCTCCGCTCATGGACACCATCCACTTGCACCTTCGGGCTGTCGCGAGCATTGTCGTCGGTGCGTGATAGACTCAGTCCCGAGTCTCTGGTGCTCGGTGGGGGACATGCCGTCGATGGCGACTCGCCGTGATGCGCGTGACGCGGCGATGCAGCATCGAGCTCGACCAAGGCGTCGGCGCGTGGAGAGGCACTGCCGACGTTGCGCGGCCGCCGATCCATGGCCGTTCAAGTGCAGGCGTCCTTGTCTCCTCACATGCAGGCGTCCGTCGGCGAGAAGAAAGCCTCGAGCGGCCAGGTCCCTGGTGCCCGCTCTAGTTCTCGTCAACAACCCTCGGATACTATGTCGAACTCGGCTTATCGCGGAAAGGCAGGAGAAAGTCGGGCGCAGACGGACAGCGAGAAAACGTCCACGGCTCAGAGACAAAAACAAGGGGAAAAGGTTGAAGGGCCCAGGCCGAGACAAGCAGAGGCGAGACGCGACAAAGACAAGAGACGGCTCGCTCGCTGCTCGCCCGACTCTGTGGAGCCGAACAGACAAGAACAAGCCCAACCTATGCCCTGTCCGCGAGATGAATGACGCAGGCGAAGCGCGCGAGCAGAATGAGCAAAGCAAAAGACCCCGTTTTTGGCAGCATGAAATGCACGTCGCACAGCAAAAGCGCTGAGGCTCTCTTCATGTTTTACGCTCCTTCCCCTTCCCCTATTTCTCTCCCCGCTCCTCCTCGTCATGTCACCACTATTTTCTTTCTGTGCTCCGAAGGAAGGAAGCATGACCCTTATTCCTCCCCCCCCCCCTTTCCTAAATTCCTCGGAGCTCGCTTGCGGCTACTTGCCTTGGTTACTCTCTAGCCCCTCCATCCAAGGTCTTCAACCCTCTCCCTATACGGCAAAGTATTTTCACCCGCGAAAAAAAAAAACCGAACGTACCTACTCATCCGCGTGCGCACAGGCAATCAGCAGGTCCGTGTTACACCAAAGAGGGGGATGGGGGAGAGGGGAGGCAATGTACGGCATGCTGTAGCTGCACAAGGTGGCTCTTCTTGTTTCTAGGTACGAATATTCTAAGAGTCTATTGAAGCAAGAGAAATTCGCCGTACAAGTCAACACCGGCGTGAACTCGTTGCTCTATTCATGTCACAACCTACCTCACTTGCATGACCTTTCTTAGGTGTCAATCCACATGCCACTTTGATTTTCTCTGTCGTCAAAGGCACGGCTACTACAGTACTGTACCTGTTTCACTATAGCCCCTTTCGTAACGTTCAAGCTGTCATGTTCAAGAATGACGAGCAGTCAACTACGAATACCTACGTCTCCCATATTAGAAGCTATAGCATTCGTACTACAAACTAGCATCGGTCCACTAGCCTATCCCCTCCTTTAGTTCTACCCCCTCTTCACTGTATCTAGTAGCCTGCCTGCCTATTCGTACTTACGGTAATCATCCTCTCCCAATATGCGTGCATGCTCCCATGCCCCTTAAGCTTCTCTCAGATTCGCTGCCGATAACACCCATACGTATCTCCAAGTCCCAACTTCAAGCCCAGCCCCGGACCAGGTGTCGTGCAGGGCATGGGCACCCATACAATCCACGTTTTGTCTGTGCAGACAAGCAGGCCAAGTCTGGTTCACGTACCGTACAGTCACTTAACTCGCATGTTAACTAACCCCCCCTGGCCCCGGTCTCCCGATAACAAGACCCGTCTTTTCTTCCCCGGCCTCTCTCCCTCTTGCTTCCCTCACCCCGACCCCCCAGCCCCGATCCCGGTCCCGGTCCCGGTCCCGAAAGTGGTTCTCACCCACTCATGTTTTTTCTTTCACTCACTAGGCCTACTACTTTACCCAGTCGGTCTTGATTCCGTAGGGCCCCCCTCCCCCAGCCTACAGGTAACCGTCCGAGTAGGTATCCGACTATCCCCTGGTCGGGCGCCCTGGCCTTGGTCTCGAACCCTTTCCCACACCCTTCCCCTCCTCTAGCATCTTGCCTTCTCCCGTCTCCCTCCCTTCCCCTCCCCCGTCTTTCCGGTTCCCGCTTCACTCCCCGCTCCCGCAGGCTCTTTCTTCTCCGCAACATGGGGCGCGAATACGGTTTAGGTGCGAGCTATCGGCCTGCAGGGCACTTCGTCAACACCATCCTAGAGTACTTCTCCCCTTACCCATATGTCTGGCTAGTCTGCAGACCATAGGTATTCCCGGCTGAAACCGTGTGCTCATTGCGTCAAAGGGGTCCAAAACTTGCATCAATGGCCACGTATAATCTCTTCCTTACGGATATTGTAGGGGCTGGCGTCTACATCGATCTGCAACGGCGTACGTTGCTTCAGGCCCTGATCATGCACACAATCACTGTTCGATACCACAATCGGACGCGTCTGCTCAGAAATCATGATGCAGTCTCCACCGTCTATATACGGGCTTATCCCGAGTACATAACTTATAACCGCCTTCTTT
This sequence comes from Hirsutella thompsonii MTCC6686, assembly GCA_000472125.2. Lineage (NCBI taxonomy): Eukaryota > Fungi > Ascomycota > Sordariomycetes > Hypocreales > Ophiocordycipitaceae > Hirsutella > Hirsutella thompsonii. Next base: position 79,825 of record APKU01000158.1, read on the forward strand.
GGCATAACCAAGTTTCCCACACAAAGGGGTTATCTCTACCAGAAACGAAACGCACTTCTCGCCAATCAACAGCCTTTAATCGCCTTGCGGCGATGGCTAGAATCATGTACCGAGGGCTCGCACGCAGCATGAGGCCCGCCGCAAGCAGCGAGCGAATGCCCGGGGAATATATCGCCATGAAAAGCACAAAATCACACAAAGGCTCATCCCAAAAGGCAGGGGACGCCTTCACGGGCTTGCGCCTCAGTCTTCGCTCTCCTCGCCGCGCTTCCGTCGTTCACTCCATCTGCGCTTGCCGGCTCGAGTCTCGTAGTAAGGCGCGACTGTCGCTACATCTTGCATGGTGCCCTCGATAGCTGCTCGCGTCTTATTGCGGTAGCAATCCACTAGGGTCATGTCAGTATCATCGTTCATGGGCGCCTGCTCGGTCGGAATCCAATGTACTCACAGGCTCGCTGCAAGAACACAGTTCTTCCCGCAAAAACACGGCTCTGGAGCCATGCCATGCGGTAAGCCAAGTCATTTAGACGGACTTCCTTTCCTCGGCGCGACTTTCTCGTTCTCGGAATCGTGGCCTCGCCATCTTGTCCCTCAGCCATGGTCACCTTGACGACCTCGCCGGCTGCTTTCTGTCCGCGATGATGCCCGGCATCACGGCCCTCCGTCTCCTGAATGCCATCATCCGACATGTCATCGGCAAAGAATCTCGAGCCTGTCGCGCTCGGAGGGGGGCTCTGCATCTCGCGAGGGAAATAGCTCCGAGGGTAAACGCTGGCGCCTTTTCGAAAGCTATCGGGAATCTCGTTGGTATCGACTCCGTCCAGCGTGACTCTCACACGCAGGCGCGAGCCGCGTAGGTTGTCCTCGACAAGGATGAACTTGCGCTTCTTGGCCTCAGGGATGTCGGGAAACAGACCTTCGGGCTCATCGGCGTGAGATCGAGTGTGGCTCCGCGCTGAGATCGCACCACCGGCGCGGGGTGCCATGTGAGACATATGACCTCCTTGGGCGCTCGCAGGGTAACCTTGACCTCCGTATCCTGTGAAGACATGTGCTTGTCTCACGTCATCACCACTCGGGTGTCCTTGTGCCGCCGAAGCCTGATGGTGGTGTTGGTCGTCGTACGAGTGACCGGTGCCTCAACAAACGCGTTAGCTAGATATCCATGATCAAGTGGTTGATCTTGCAAGTGATCTGAGAAATGGAAGAAAGCAGTGGCAATGTGCTCGGCAGTTGCAGAGGCAGCCATCATGTCGTCTCGGCGGATAGAACGGCACCGATCGCGACAAATCATCTGCCGGTGGAGGAGCAGACCTCTTACAGCCACACTTGGCGGTCTTGCTCTGGAAGGGGGTCGTGCGAAACCGGGGACCAAATAGCGAAAAAGCAAGAAACAGGACCTGACGGCAAATGCAACTTGATGCAACTTTTTCTCTTAATAATGTACAAGACAGTGTCTGTGTGACAAAGTGACGGGTATCTGACCTAGACCCGCGCCACTGCAAGCCCATCGAGCTGCCGTCAAAGGGAGGGGGTGCAAGGTTGTAGAGGGCAGTGGTAGTGGTGTGAGTCGACTGAGACTCAATGCTATTTTAAAACAGAGAACTTCATCGAGTCCGGGGAATACAGTCTCCGACACATTCCTTCAAAATGCCATGAGACCGCAGACCGAGAAATCGGAGGGGAATGGGATGAACGCAAATGGTGAAATCAAATGAGGAAATGCTTTTGTGTCCGCGACTTGTGCGGAGGGGTGTGTAAGGTAGTGAGGCATAACAGAGGATTTGGTATCATCGTAGCGAGACGACGGATTGCGAGCAGCAGGCTCCCGAGTGTAGTGAATCTGGACTGTGCAGTGTGATAAGGTACGCAAGTCAAAGCAAATGCAGCAGACGTGAAGACATTCAAATCACATCTGGTGAAACATACCGACTTCATCTCCTCCGCCGGGGGCGCTTCCATCGGTGTGAGCCCCCGCATGATGGTGCATTGGTTGTCCCATATTTCCCAATCCTGGTTTCCCCATGTTTTGTGCGCTTCCTGGTCCCATGGGAGAAGCGGTCGGCATACCCGAGGGCGGCATATGAGCGGCGCCAGGATGAGGCGTCGGCGTTCCTTGGACGTGTTTGCGATTGTTCATCTTGGCCATGCGACGAACCCTGCGGCTGCGAAGACGCGGATCCTGGTTACTGTTGCGCCAGCTGTCCACAGCCCGTTGAATCAAGCCGCGCTTGCCACGAAGCGGCGGGTTGAGTTGCGCCAACGCCCACCCGACGCGGTTGCAGTCCGTCTCATACATGAGACGATTACCTCGATACTGGTCTTTGGAGCAACAAGCGCGAGGGTACACGCAGTTCTCTTGCTTGAATTCAGGTGACAGCTCGTCCGTGTTCACTGATTCGACGTCGCAGCGAATCGTATACTCCATCTTGACCCTATCGCGCGAGTACTCGAATGCGATCCACTGCACTCCATTGCCATCTTGTCGCACCACAAGAGGAGTCGTCGCTGGGATCGGTCCGGGGGCGGCGTTGGGATTCACCCCAGCAGCCTGATTGCCTGGGCTCTGCAGCGGAGGCGCGCTTTGTTGGTGTTGCGCTTGCTGAATCGGGGATGCCTGTGCCTGTTTGTGGAGCTGAACGGGTACTTGAGGCTCGATCTTGGGTCTGGGGCTACCCGTCATGCCTGCCTGGGCGTGTTGCGCCGCGTGCTGCGTCATCTGATTCTGCGGTGCTGTGTGGGACATCATCATGTTCGGTTGAGACGTCATGGATTGCTGGGGATGGTGCGCATGCTGGGCATATGGTGATGCAGATGGGTGAGGCTGCATCGATTGATAGTGCGGTTGGGGCTGGTAGTACATGGACTGCTGAAGATGCTGCGACGGCGGCTGGCCGTAAAGACTCCGGTGTTGGTCATGCTGCGACGGCGAGGCGACCGAGGCTGGAGAGTTCGATTGCGGCGTATGATATGACATGGGAGGGTAGGGGGGTCGGGGCATTTGTGCGGCGGCCATCATGTCGGGTGTGTCTAGATCTCTTAGAGTTAATACGATACACGCAACTGGCCAAGCACTTCCACGAGCGGTCTCGGATGCGATCGTGCCAGGGCGACTCACCGGCAGACGTATAGCCGCTGTTACCACCAGGCGTGCTGTACGGGCTCGGATGACTATAATAGCCTAGATTGTCTTGTGTGCTGTTACCCTGATTGCCAGTCTGGTATGCCTGAGAGAGTGAGTGGCTCGACGGGTACGCGTTCTGGTGGTGCTGCGCTTGCGGCGTTTGCTGCTGCGGCGTGTGGTTTTGCGCCTGCTGGTGGTGTTGATGCACGATGCTCGGCGGTCTAGAATGGTGAAGATGCTGCGAAGGCGGAAGACCCTGTTGTTGGTGGTGGGGATGATGCTGCATAGAGACACTCATCAGTTAAGACATCGACGTGGGAAAAAAAGAGTGGGCTTAGACTGGCAGGGAAAACAAGAATAAAAAAAGGTAGGACGCGTTGGTTATATTCCCCCCCTGACGGATGTCATGGACGGGGGGGGCCTGGGTGGAGTGGATTATTTCCCCCCCTGGGCGGAACTGGGATCGAACGGGTGAGGCGCGGCGGGAAGTCCAGAACAGCCACGCTGATAAAGCGACCCGGGTCTTGCTTACTACTTGGTATAGCGAAGAGCGCCGGTTCCCTGGCAAGAGAAAGAAAATATAGTGGGGGGAGCGGAACACCGCGCAACGGTAACTGATGGCCGAAGCTGGGTGAGGGTGACGAACCACAGAGAAGACGGATCGCGAGTCCAATCAGATCCAGGCCGCAACCTCGACGCTAGGTACGCGGAGGCAGCGAGAGCAGGATGAGTAGTGGCAGAAGTTGTGCCGTGAAAGAATGACGGGGTGGTGGCGCATAGGGATGAGCAAGTAGGGGAATCAGGTAATATTTGAACCAAAGTTACGGAGATGGGGAGGGCAAGGTGGGATCTGGAGTGGGTATGCAATGAGCTGACAATGTACATACGATGAGTATGTAGACTGTACCCAGAGGGTGTGCGATTTGCGCTCAGGAAATGTAACAAACGGCGCAATATCACCGCCGATCAAGAGAGAAAAGCCAAAGGAAGGCGAAGACGACAAGATGAAGGGCGTGGCTTGACCTGCGGAGGGTCCTTTGCGATGAAGACAGCGAGCTTCGCGGTCGGTGCTTTCGTCCAGTCGACGCTGGTGAGAGGAGGAACCGTGGCAGGACCAGGAACAGGCACTCTCGACAAGAGCGAGAGAGGTCCCGATACCTTGAGTGCTCAACTTCCCATGTGCCTCTCTTTTTTTACTCGAGCAGCAGCTGCGAGACTTGGATGACAAGGGGGGTGTGGGTCGACTGGTGAGCGACGAGGGGGTTTGATGGGAGGGTGGCGGGATGAGAGAAGAGGCCGGGGAGAGGGCCAGCGCATGGGAGAAACGTGACAGGGGGGTGTGAGTCTTTGATTAAACGACCAATGGACGAGTCGGCCGGGGAGTCAGGGAGCACTATCCCTAGGGGAAGCTGCCCAATGGGGTATTCGAGGACCGGGGCTAGCCAACGGACCAGGATTCAGCCGGGATTGGGTTGCCCGTCGTTGGGCCACAAGCGGTGTGTGGGTGCTGTCGAGCAGCAAAAAAGACTGCAAGGCAAAAAGGCGAGGCAAGCGAGCAAGGCACGCAATGTGCGGCCGCCAGCACTTTGCAGAAGGAGAGCCTGAGTGAGGGTGATGGGCGGTGGACATGGTCCAGAGAGGAAGCCGTTGGACCGTTCCCCCTTGTTCTGGAACAAGAGGCGACGGCACGTCGATGAGAAGTCCATAGAGAGAGTGAGGGCAGCCGCTTGGCTGTTCGGCTCTCCTCGAGTCGTGACTCAACTGACAACCGTCCTTTGCGAAGTCGCCCACGATAACTCGACGGATTTGCTTCCGCAGACGCGCTGGCGCTGGCCGTAAGTCATGGGTCGAGGCGGTAGGTAGCCAGCCAGCCTCGTTCGCAGCGGGCGCGACATCTCGTCTTCCCATTTCGCAAGGTCGCTTGGCTCATGAGCAAGAGGATTGGGTACCTCTGTTGCGTCTGGCGCCACGCCACGGCCGGCAAAGACAGACATGAATCGCAGGTGTCGGCGGTCTTTCTCGGGTTGGCGCACCCTTTTCGACGGCCACCGCTCTTGTCCACCGCGCCCCACTGGGGGCCCGAGGACGACCTGCGAATGGCTGCCCGTGATTCCGTAGCGCGTTGGGTACGAAGTACGCCGTGGGATTTCGCCAATCTCCACCGGTGCAGGCATTGTCGCCAGCGGGGAGGTTAAGCGCGCACCCCTTCAGGTTTCTCAGAGGCACTCCCCACGCCCCCCACCCTCCATAGCCCAGCTTCTGAGCGTTGCAGCTCCATGTGCAAATGTCCAGAACGGCACTGGCGGCCCACACCTTGTGGCTGCTTGTCTGGCGCGTCATTGAGCCGACGACAATAAGGGAAGTCAAAAAATTTCTTCTTGACAGCCTCACAGCCGTTGACAACCGTCAGGGCCGGCCCGACCGTTCCTCAGCGCCCTGCACCTCGCGGATTCTGTGACCTCACGCCCTCTCCGATGATGCGGCGTCGGACATCGGGGCTGCTCTTCTGGTCGCCGTGTGGTACGTTGTCGACGAGATGAGGACATACAACGACAGCTGATTGCGAAGGCTGCAGCCTTCCGCCTCAGCCTTTGCACTCTTGTGCACTTGCGAAGTCGGCCTCATGTTCGTACAGACGTACCACACCGGGACGACCCACAGCCCCTGTCGTGTGCGGGCACCCCTAGTCATTGGTGAAACAGGAGATTCCCTGATGGGGCCCACAAGTGAGTCTTGACCCGGTCAAGCTTGCGACAAGCCTGTTGGGCCTGCTGCCACTAACAATCTCCATGTCCACAACGGCTGCAGATTTTGACGGGGCTCAGGCCAGGTTCATGGGCCACTTGGCCAGGTGCTGACACTGACAGGATGATTTCGCAGGGCATGGCTGAGTGCAAGTGCCGTCATGCGACGCGAGCACATTCGCTCCGCCCATCGGCGCGTGCGTAGGCCACTCGGCGACCGGCTTTGACGCGTCCCAGGATGCAGTGAAGAAAGCAGAGACGACAGGAGAGTAAGGACCTACCGCGTCGGCGAGGTGTTCTTCTTTGAAGTGGCCACGGGCTTGCCGGTGTGTAGCCATTGTTGCGGTCATGGAGGCGGCAAGACGCAGATGAGGATCCTGTGGCTTGCCAATTAGCCTCTGTCTGCCATCTCGAATCCGTGTGTCCATGCGGCTTTCGGCTCCAAGGTGACCAGCCGATACGAGATGTATTGCGGGGACCGAGGTTCCGGTAATGCGGGGGTTGGATTGGCAGCAGAAGTTACCTTGGAACCCGCTTCTGGTCTACGGCCCTTCAAGTTGTAAAGGGACGCTTTTTCGTCTGACTCGGTATCCGGAGCACCTGAGGGGAAGGAGGAGCGACTCCGACACGCCAAGAATCAGTCGAGTCGGATTCTGGTCCCTGAGTCGGAATTAGCTCACTTGTACGTAAATAGATGAGTCGGAGGTGGGGCATTGCGGTTCATGCGACAGAGGCCTCATGTGCTTCAGTGTCGACGACGTGCAGCTCGCCAGTCCCAAGACTCGCTGCTCCGGATCGACGAGCGCAGAGACGTCGTATTCCTGATCTCGCGTGCGGGTCTCCCATTGCGGATGGACGACATGATGAGAAGAGATCAAACAAGGGAGGGAGGGGTTTGGATTTGCCGGCGCTTGGCCACACCCGGTCTAACGCACCAGCCCTTTACTCTACCCAGTCCAGATCGTGAGACGTTATCGGACGGCAGAAACAGTCTCGGTCTCGGAGGAAATGGCAGGGTCGAGGGATTCTCCTCGTCTTTGGTGCTCACTAAGTCGACGAGTTTCACAGCAAGCGTATGCTAGTCGGTGAACTGCAATGTGGTCAGCGCTTCTGCAATGGTTCGACCGACAGGCGGCAGGCCATGTTTTGCGCCTTGGAGAGCCGCAGGCTTGCCTCGCCAACCGAGCCCAAATAACCCGAGTGGTCGACGCATGTGCATCGCACAATGGTCTAGTGCAGAGCTGCGTACACACTTGCACCTTGTTGCGGAAGCCAAAGTCGGAACCGACAGAGGGCGAAGCATACCTTGAATCGGGGACGGCGTACCACAATCTGCAGTGTCGGGTTTGGTGTAGCGTGCACAATGCTTCAGCAAGAGACGATAACGCCGGTGCCTTGCTCTCCTCTGATTAAGCGAAAAGTCAGTCCCGTCATTCAACAAATTCTCCGTACGCGACGCGACAATTCGACGTGCAGGCTGAACAAATATGCAATTCCAGGGGCCGCAGCGACGTCTGCAGTTCCATGACCCCCCAGGTGAGGCGTCGTCTTGGGTGCGCACAATGTACACTGCTTGCAGGATCCCTCCAATCCACGGGCAAAGGATGTGTGCTCCGTGCAGGTACTGTAGTACGTGCCTCGCGTCGACGCGACACAGGCAAGGCCCTGTGAGCTGAAGAGCCCGGTCGACGGGGCGCAATTCCGAGGGGTCGGCTCCAAAGGTCGACACCGACGGCCACGGGCCAGGGGTGTCGCGGCGACTGTCCCGCAGTGGCAGCTGCAGCACGCCGTGCACATTGGGGCCAACCAGAGACGACAGGCGACCTTGGAAGTCGATACCAGGGCTTTTAGTGGGCAAAGCGGGCCAGCCCGACGGGCGGCTGGCGCCTCGGGAGCCAGAGCCGGAACAGCCGTCGCGCCGCTCACACCAAAAAGCCCGCGAGACGTCACGCTCAAGGGGGAAAAAACAATGTGACGACTTACCCGGGTAGCTAAGTATGTCTTGTCCTTGATATGTCAGGTAGTCGATAAGGTTGAGCCCGTTCAGGTACGGTCCTCGTCCAGGTGCACTTGTTTTCCCTTGGGAAAAGAGGGGGGCCGATGGGGGCCAGATGGTGGAGCCCGTCGGTCGTTAGGGGACTATCGACGGCCTCTAGTCAGCACTAGAGCCCGACTAGCTGTCGCGGGAAAAAACGCGGAGTGCACCCACCCGCCGAATGTTTGGGACAGTGAAGTGCGCGAAGAGAAGGTGAAAGGAGAGGCTGTCGAGGCTGTCGAGGCAGCGCCGTGTCTAGTTGCTGCAGCGCGCTCGCAGAGGTGTCAAGTGTCAGACGAAAGCGCGGCAACTCGAGCGGTCGAGAGGCTGCGATGTCGATGCAGCGCCGGATGCTTTGCAGCAGCAGAAGCTTTAGAGTCGGCCGTTTTTTTGGGCCGGTGAAAGTAAAAGAGCCCGCGTTTGTAGGGTGGGTCCCAAACGAATGGCGTCTAGTACCGAGACTGCGGAGGATGGCTTGAAAGATTTGGGTCAGCGCGAACGACGACGACGATGCTTCGGTATCGGGAAAATGCGTTGCGGCAAATGATGGAGACAAAGGGTGGAAGCGACTGACTTGCCAGGGACTCGTGGTTTTGCGAAAGTGCAATGCAGTGAGCGGGTGCGCAAATAGTCGTGATGTGCAGGTTTTCTGCAGGGTCGTCCCTCGTCGGGCGGGTTGGACAGGGTCAGGCGGCAACCCAGGCGTGTTCTTGACAAGTAAAACGCGTGGGCAGGGGGAGTGGGCGGTCGTAACCCAGCGACTGGAGGGCTTTGATCCAGGGGGGTCAGACAATCTTCAACCTATTCTCTTTGACCTCTTCCACAGAGACTTGGCGGGCGGTCAATGTTGGAGAAGAAAGAGAAATGAACTGGTGGGCGGTAAGGCAAGTCTGTACCTTGACAAGTCTCAAATCGGAACGGCTGGCTACCTGGTTTGACGGCAAGAGGTGACGGTCGAGTTGCACAACGGTGCCTACTTGGCGGCTTTGAGGTTTGCTGAGTCCAAGGTTGCAGACTGTGGCCGAACTGCGAAGAAAGCGAGCGCCGATGATCAAAGGGGCAGAAAGGGTGCAGATTGCAGATTGCAGATTGCAGTCCAAGATGAGCTCTCGCTATGCGCGCCTTGCTTTATGAGGTACGGGGCAGAGATCGGCTGCAAATTTTTCGGCTCATCTGTTCGAGATGAGCTCGGCACGGGCAGGTGAGAAAGGAGATTTGCACGCTCGTCCTTGGACCCGCACCGCTGACGGTTTTTTTAGGACAGATGCTGCTCCTGGCCAACGGCGGATTATCCCACGGTGCAAATATCGCACCGGTGCACAGACGGATAAATGAAGTGCACTGTACCTACCTTGCTGTGCAGACTGTACGGTATTGGATCATATTCGTGATGTAGGTGCGAATACAGTAATGCACAGTGCAGCACAGTACGGTGTATGTAGCGCAGCACCTGCAATCGTCTCTCGGTTGCTGCGCCTGGCATCTGCATTTGTGCCTACATCGTGCATTCTGTGACGGTCAAGGGATATCCTAAGGTGCCTACCTACACCTACCTACTTAGGCACAGTACGTAAGGTATGATAATAAGGAAGACTCTATAGGTGACCTACATACTGTATTGTTTTCTTGTGCACGAGGCGTCGATGCGCGGCAAACCTCGAGGCTCTTTACGGACCTTGTTCAATGCTGTGCTGCAGCTTGGCCAACTTGCGTAACCTGCAAGAGAGACCTCAGTACACCGTATCTGCAGTACAGTATCAGGAAGGCACAGTACCTACGGTAAGTGATTGACCTCGGATATGTACTGTATACTGTACTGTATGCTTACCTTACCTTGGATAAGTCGGTCGACTTGATGACGAACAATGTGCGTATACGCGTTCATGAATGACTTTTACACTTGGACGCCATCACTTTCATTCCGATCAGGACTTTCTGCTCAAGCGGACTTTTCGTTGCGTTAGTGCAATCGCTGCTTGAAGGAATCCCCTGAGGTTCACCGACAGGGTGGACGTCATGGCGGAGACTTTTGGTGTAAGGGGCCTTGGCTCGACAGGGATTCCAGAATGCTTGGGCACTCGGGGTGGCCTGACCAAAATCAGTCGTTATTCAATGTACGGATGCCGAGATACACCATGGCGGCAACACGCGAGGCAGAGCTGGCAAGCTGGGTAGTTCACTTCTTCTGCACTGCTCGACACGGTCCAGGTGTTGCACTGGGTTGTCGTCCTTTCAGCCCAATCGATGCCGCATAAAGTAGCAGCCTCGGGGGTTTTCCAGTGCTACGGTTCTTCGCAGTACTTCACGGGGCAGGAAGGGGGTCCACTGTTCCTTCTTGGGAGCTTCATCGCTTGGCCAAGAATCATGCCAAGATAGAGAACGTGGTCGTACGGTACGTAAAAAATGCGAGCAGTAACATAATACACCCAGCACGCGATAGAATAAGGACACGTGGGCTGTTTACTGTACGACGGGGCGGATGACGACGCCATGGGATTGGGATCAAGCCCACAGGAAAGGACTCTCATCACAGATCGAATTGCCTCCGAGCTGTGACGTTGTGAGAGCTCGGGCATGCGTCTCAATGCTGGGGCTGGCCGGGTGGCCTGTCTATAGGGTAAGTGTGTAGACGCAGAATGATTCGGCGGCGCCAGACATGATGCAGGTCAGTGCTGTCTTCCAATGGACTGCATAACATCGCCTCTAATCGCTAGCAATGATGCTGGAGAGCATGGAGAATGTTGATACCAGAATTACCAAGCCATGAAGCATGTCCGACAAGGGACGGCCCGTGTCTGGCACACACAGACGGTCGCGTGGGTTGGTGCCCACCTCGGGCGCTTGTTGGATGCCATTATCGGGAAAAGGGCGATAGGGCTGACCGCACCCAGATTCGGCGATGAAGCATGTAAGTCGCTGTACTATCCCTGGGCACACATTCGCAAGGGAGCAGGCTTGTCGTGCGATCGCTGCATCCCCGCCGCCCGGGAGCGAACTTAAAGTTGCAACGGCCAGCCAAGGTGCGGAGCGGCAGACCAGGATGGCGATGCCCTTCATGCGGCCGGCCAGTGGATCGTGACGACCGAAACCCTTGCACGCCTGCCCAGCCATCAGCGAGATCCATTTGGCAAGACCTAGACAGCAGGGCCGGCGAATAACCGACAGGGCCTCCACGTGCGGGCTCACTACTGGAGGCGCCCGTGCAACATGTAGCAAAAATCAGTCTCAATGACAACTTGGGCAGGAGGTGCGAGGCAGGTACGAATACCTACTTAGGCAGGTACTATCTCACCTGCCTGGCTAGGTCTCTGAGCTCTGCCGATGACTCTGTTGCTCGAATGCGCCGTCACTGGCCTCTTTGACGATCTTCAGCATGACCACCACGAGCATTGGACCTCGAGACTCAACAATGGTCTATCGGCTTCAGGGATAGAGCTGGCAGAATGACGAATACTCATTGCCCCACCATCAAGGTCCAAGGGTTGGGCCGTTCATCTGTCACCGCCCAGTTGCTCGATAACTGCCTCGCAGGATACAATGTGATGTACGAAGTACAGGAATGATGCACCGTTCTCGGAGCCGCCCGACTGTCTCGGCAAAGGTCTCCAAGGTAATGACCGCCTACAGTACTGTCGTTGACTACTCAGCAGGACGAGCGGCCCCCTTCAGCATATCGATGACCACCAGACCAGCCGTGACACCCAGTCACTGTTGCTTTCTGGACTGAGAGCCTCGCCTTGCCATGCGGACGCATCTGGAATTCGTTCGAGACCCAACTTACAGTATGTATAACCCCTGAGGGTCCCACCCACATGCTGCCGAACGCCCATCCATACATACTGTACAGTAACTTACCGTACATAAGGTCGGGCCGGGATCAAAAGGCCATGCCGACTCCCTGACCCCGGAAGCTGCCTTTACAGGGAGCCGGGTGCACTCGCCGGGTCGGAAGAAAGCGTTCGTCCTTTCCCGGCCGCGGGTGCGCCCTGCCGGCTTGCGCAGGGATTTGCTTGCCGGGGCTGGAAAGCGGGTGCTTGTCGTCTCGTCCGGGTATGTGACATGGCCCCCTTGATCAAAGAGCCGTTAGAAACGAGCAGGGCAGGGCTACATGCCCCCACGATGGTGTCTGGCGGACTTGCAGCATCTACACTGCCGTACCTGGATTGCTCCCCCGGCACCCACACGACTTACCGAACATGGCCCCCAGGGCTCCATAGCCCATATCAGCCCTGGGTTGTCAAAAAAGGCCAGCACCGCATGCTTCTCGAAACATATCCTAGCCTGTAGATCGTCAATGACGGTGTGGTTGCATCAAGCCAAACGGGAGATCCGACACAGAGGACTCTCTGGAGCAAGGGATCCCTTGCACGACTGGGGCCGCGTCCGCATTCCAGCAATATCGAGTCAACATCATCAGGGCACCCTGACGGTTATCGATACAAGCACATGGCAGTCGTGCAGCTTTTCATCTCGCATACATGCGTCTGCTTGCCCCTTGATTCGGAACGTTCTGAAAGGTAAAGGATATAGGGATTGGGCTGTCTACCCCCCCTCTCCCAATGACTCGCGAGCAGTCTCGCCTCTGATGACCACGCACGTTGGCCAAGGCCAGCAGCGGTGAGTTTCGAACGCAGGCCTGGAGATATGGCTGAATGCCTAGCAGGAGGGAATGCAGGCTGGGAAGCCTAACCGCCGTCGTTGCGAGTGCATATGAGAGGCGCACGCCATGTGCTCCATACTGTACATCATGTACGCATGGGCGGCCCATGTTCAGTGCTACGCTGCAACATTGCCCACATACAGTATTTACCAAATTGGCAGAACGCACAGTCGTGGGGGTACGCATCCAGGGTAAGAGGGCAAGCCCAGTGAGCAAGGTAGAGTTCTACTCTAGCCTGCTAAGTCAACGTTTCATTGACACCAGGGCCAATTTCAACCATCAACCGCACTCTGGCGCAGACCGTTGCATCCTGATGCTTCACGAGGAACAAAGGCACGACTCATTGGCCAGGCTACTGATTCGGTACATTGGGATCAGTAACTTACACCGTCCTCTTCAGACGGTACTGGACGCACGCCGCTGCACTGCATGCGAAGTGAGCCAACCGACTTGGGCTGGGAAGAGAAGCAGCTCGTAGCAACTCCAGAACGTCAGGACTGACTCGAGTGTACGAATAAGTACACCACGTACCGTAGAGTTATGGGCACTTTTCCGAACCTGCAACGTGGCGGCCCGACACAACTGGGATCTCGGTTACCGACAAGGACGCCCGGCTGCGCACGTTTCTGCGAAGCCAATTGCAGGTGGGACCTTGGAGGGTGGCAGCGATTGGATTCTTGGGAAGGATCCTCGTTGGCTGCGAAGTCACCAAGATCACGTTCCGTTTGCAATGAACTTACGAATTACGAAGGATCCTGAAGTGCAAACCTTGGCTTTCTTGGCCACAGCGAGCCGGGCAAGCATCTTCAGGCCTCCGTGTTGTCTCGATGGACCAAGATACGCAGCTCGCCTTGCGGCAAAGTCTCATCGAGTTGAACGGGACGAGGTGCAGTACTTCTGACCCGCGGCGAAGAAGCTGACCTACAATATGCATATGGCAGGGTAGCATTGGTGGCCGATATTCGCGAGCGGACAATGATTGCAGGGGCACTCGTTCGACGCAGGTCTCCTCATCAGGTACCCACGTGCCCTCTGGTGTCCAGGTCATGGCGAGAAAAGCGCAGATCCATGGTGTTCTGGAGTGAGCACGAGCGATAAGGGGTGGAAACGTGGTGACGAGAGCCAGATGCATGAGCAGCGTCCGTTTGCATTTTGCACGAAATTGCCATGCGGTCAACGACGACAAAGTCTGGGCAAAGACCCGGGTCAAAGCTCTCAACGGCTCATTAATTTCCACTAGTGGTCAAACGGAGAGACGGGGAGGCTTGCAGACTCCGGCGCAGTAACTTTGGCCCGCGCGGGTACGTAAGAAAAAGGACAGCAGGTAACTCAGGTATTCGTACTACATATTTCTACGAAGTATCGAAGGTACTGTACAGTAAGGGGAACATTGACTGACGATTGCCCAGGTTAACAGCGTCAAGCCCAGGCAAGCCACGTTTGGCCGAGACGCTCGAGTACCCAGTGCTGCATGTCTCTCCTTCAGACAATGACGTTTTGTGGTCTCTCCCCATTTCGATTTTTCATGGACGCAAGATTGGACGATGTCCAAGCCGACTCCCCGGTCGCAAAAGGGGAAGGCAGGCAGAAGAAGAAAGCTCCGAACGGGCGCTGGATTCATGTCCAACTGAACAGCCGCCTTAGTGTACGAAGTACTGTACTGTACGGTATTAATCGTACTCGGTTACGAGAAAAGTCATTCGAGGCATTGGATGGTTGTCCGCGGGTTTCACTGCCGTCTCCGCGCCGAGGGCTGAAGGGGGGCGTGTACCGACAAAGCACGTACTGTACGAGGGTGCAAGATTCTTCGTACTGTGCTGCTTTTGACCTTTGAAGTTGTTCCTGAACTGCTATTCTTGGACCAGTCTGTCTTTAGTCTCGCCGCGGCTTTTCTTCAGGTCAAGGCCAGGCTTTTCCCCCCTCGTTCTTGTCTCACATATTCCCCCACCCTTTGATTGGGCTCCACTTTGGCCTTTCATTTCCCCGTCTTCGCGATCGCGATGTCGGCCTACTTGCTTACTGTACCTGCTAACTCCACGTCTATACAGTTCAGTCCAGCACGGGTGTAGCCAAAGTTTCCTCGGCCAACCACAAATTGCGACATCAGCCCGACTTCACCTGCTGGGCGGATACTGTATCGTGCCCTACAATACTGTACAGTACAGTACTGTACTGTATTTACAATACGCCGATCGCGCCTCAATATCAGAGAGCTTCCCGAGTGGGATATTCTTACGTCGGAGACACGTTCTGATGTGGTGTGAGGCTAAAATCGCGTTTGCTGGCCCAGATAGACACGCGTGTAACGTCTTTCTGCTCTCATGACTTCTTTTTTTAGGAAGTCCTAGCCCGCCCCAATCGAATCTGCTCCGCAGCGCGAGCATGTCGATGTCGGTTACGCTTTGACACCACGGAAACGTGCTCAACTTCCTTCTGACGGGTGCAATGATCTTTGGAGTCCGGGCAATGAGTTGTCCTCAAGTGCCCGAGGCTTCGTAGCAGTACAGCAGTGCTTTCCGGGCGGCAACTCACGGCGCAAGGTGGATCGACTCGAGAGGCCCCCGGTCTTATTGACGCGCGTCGTCACGGCGGCCCATTATCTCTAGCAAACGAGACCGGCACCTTTGTTGTCTTGTTGATAGCAATCCACTCAGGTTCATCCAGCTTCAAACTCAGTATGCGCTGGATTGTCTACTACATGTCGGCCAAGACCTTTCATTTAATCTTCGAACCTGAAGATGGCGCGGCCTCAGTCCAGTGAGTCGAGAAACAGTCCACTTTCGATATGGGTCTTGATGGGCAGGGTGTCCTCGGCTTCCGGCGTGTCAACCCCAGGCCTTCAAATCTCCCCTGTTAGATGGATTCCACATCCCAGACGGCGCACAGGCATTGCGGTACTTCGAGAAAAGGATGTGCCAGGATCTTGTGCCGTCGCGCTGATGCAGGTCCTACACTACTATCAAGTACAATTGTAGTAAACACAACATCGTGTTTACTTTTGATCAGTGCATCATGGACTAACAAGGCCGCTCACTTCGCAATGGCGTCTACGAAAAGTTCAGGACCAATGCATGGCCCCGGTCTGCTTCAGCGTTGAGTATCTCCATGACTATCCCCACTGCCGATGCGTTTCTGAACTTGGAGCAACTCACCTCACTTAATAATTATACTACGCGTCCCAAGACACGCGGGCTGGGCATCCTCGAGCTCGAGATCGACAGAAAGATTCTGGTTCACCATCTCTTGAGCAGGACCTTGCCTCGGCTTCTTTGACTTATTTCATGACTTGATTCTCACATGCCCTCCGTATCTTCCAGTTCGCCATGTTCATTGCAAAGGCCAATGACGCTTACACTTTCAGGACATTTGTACTTGCCCCTCAAGCACCCTCTCAAAGTAGCCGTCAGATCACAGAGACCTGGACGCGATCGAATGATCCTGCCTCGACTACCTGAATCTTGAATAAACGGGAAGCCCAGCGCATGCATACACACCCACCCAATACGCGCAATGCGAGGAGGAGAGGGACTTGTGAATCTGCACACTCCGTCAAGCCTGGAGCAAGTGTGAGCCCCCTACCGAGTCCATGCCTGCGGCGTCTCGGTTCGGGTGGCACTGAAGAGAGAGTTGGGGGTGGGCAGCGGCAGACAGGCGGTTTGCAAGACACCGTCTATTTGGGCCGTCCGTCATCAGGGCCCTAAGCGTCCGGAGCAAGGATGGGCTGGGGACCGGAACGGTATCTTGCCGGAGTCGCGTGTGTGCGTACATACAGTATGCGCATGCATCTCGACGCAGAGGTTGCACCTCCGACTTGAACCAGGCTCGGCGGGTGGCCCTCCATGTCCCAAGTTCAGGAGGGGAGAAGCTGGGCACTGCACTGTGCGGTAGCATCGTCGAAGCGGGCAACCTGGAGGCTCGCCCGAGTCTATGAGCCGAGATGACTGGCTGTGTAAGGGGCACGTCGTCTGCGCCCTGGGGAAGCGAGGGAGACGTCCCATGGCGCTGCGTGGCTTGAGGGCTTCGAGAATGATTCCGAACTCGGTAGAGGCGCCAGCCGAAAGCCCTGGCCTCGCTCTCCGGCCCGCAAAGCCTGGCACGCCTCTCTCGTCGTTGCTTTCCCCTACGTACGAAGTACGTACCATTAACTCATTGCCTTACCCGCCGCTCGGAGGTCCAGAAGGGTGTGTATGCCTTCTGTAGATTTCCGCCACGGGTGACGAGACAGACAAGGCCCCCTCCCCTTCTCGGTCCATGCCCCTGCCTCAGAAGATGAGGTGACCGTCGGATCTATCGGGAGAGCCGCCGAGCGCTTCCACGAGTCTTGACCTGTCCCCTGAAGCTCCCCGATAAGAAAGCAGGGGAAAAGCTCTGGGCAGAGGGAATTAGGTTCGATCAGGGAGGGTCTGGAAGACGGAGCATCACATTCTTTAGCCAAGCAACGGCACGCGCAGGGGACACATTCGGAGCAGAGAGAGCCGAGGATCACAAGCTCGATGCTTCTTCTTGGCTTCGAAGCTCGCGATCTCGCTCCCGCATGCCCACCACGACTCTCGGTCGGGATCGGCGGCGATCTATGGCTTACCGAGCCTTTATTCGGAGAGCAGGCGCCTCGGAACTTGATCTCCGTGATGCGAGCACTCCTGTGACGGTCAAGTCAGCACCCACATACTGTACACCGTGAGGGCGCCATGTATGAGGTATACTGTCCTTTTCCGTCTGTCAGGCCGACTAGCGAAGGCTTGAGATGGAGACGGGACTCCAGAGAAAGACAAGAGTATGCCAGGGCCCGAGACAGGTCTCTGGAGAAAGGGGGAGTAGCATTTCGGTATCAAGACGACAAACCCGGTTGGACCTGCCACCCCTATTCGTACTCTACATTACATCCGAGGCCCCCTTAGGCGGTGAAGAGATTCTGCGAGCGCCTTCATTGTGATCAGGGCGGCATGTTTGTTGGACGCAGGACACACACGCGCACACGCACGCACACTCACAAACACACACACTCACGCACCTGCCACCATGCGCGCCGTACAGTAGCATCGGCGGGAGGGAAACCGGATGGGGGTTGCAGCGGCAGCGTGTGTGGAAACTCCCTGGGGGGGGGGGGGGGGTGCTTAAGGCGACGTCACGACATGGGGGATCCATGACGAAAGCATACAGTAATGCGTCGATCAGAAAGGGGAACAAGGTATGTAGCTTTCAACGGTTACGATATGATGGGAAACTGATTTGTCGCGATGCTCGATATCTTTGCGAGCATCGCATAACTCTTGCTCGGATGTGCCTAGCCGTGCTCAGCGTCCATGATGCTCTGTCTGCCTTGCGGCATGTCTCATCTGCGGTTTCTGGCAAGCAGCAGCCTGCGGCGGGCCCCCCAAAAAAGCAATTAAGAAAAGAGACAGCCACCGGCAGCAAGCAACGGAACGACTGTTGGGCGTTTGGCGAAGGGGGATGCAACAAGAAATGAGATGAAGGAGAAGACAAGTGGTAATGAAATGGCGGCGGCGGCGTCGGCGTCTGCTGCTGCTGCTGCTCCTCCTCCTCCTCCTCTCACACCCCCCTACGGAGTGAGTACACAACTTACACAATCGAAAAAGACAAAGATGGAAGTGACTTGACAGAAATGACAGGCGTCATGGCAAAGTCGGTGTGAAAGAAAAGCAGAGGCAGGCGGAAATGGGAGATGCCAAAGTCGGTGACGGTGGCACGACATGGGAATCGGTCTCGTTCGGTGTGAAAAGAGCCGGCTGCCTCTATTCCATGATGCAACGCCCCCCTTCCCCCATGCAGCGTCGTCTTTTTCGAAGCTGCGTGGAGCCAATTTGCCAAAGCATGAGTGAGCCCCATGGACCAGTCGGGAGTTCTTCCCGACTCGCTTTCTCCCCCCTTCCCCTTTCTTTCTCGAGGCGAGCCATACGTACATACTGTATGTATGTACGTGCTGCCCCGTACAGTCTACAGTGCAGCAGCATGTGCGAGGAGAGCAAAGCAGGGAGCGTGCTTTCCGATGGTAAGACGCGCCTGCCCTTTCTTTCTGTCTTCTTTTTTCGGTAAATGGGCAAGGGGAAAATGCAACGTATGTACATACAGTACTGCACTGTACCGTGCAGACGAAGCCAAGGTGCATTGCTTGTCTGCAGGCGGGCAATATCAAAGACCAAACAACAAGACACAGAGGAGGCGAGAGCAAGAGAGAGAGAGAGATAGAGTGAGCTGCGATATATCGGACGCCCGACACGGCCGGACCGGCGGTGAGACAGAGAGATTGCGCCCCCTTTCTCCGTCGGCTTCGCGAGGCCGGACCGGAGCTGGACGCTGCATGGCGCATGGTCTTTTGGTCGATGGCATTCCGGTCGTCTCTTCGTCTTTGTCGAATACTTCGTTCCAATCTCCCTTTGGTTACGCCACCCTTCCGGACCGCACCCCATCTGTCAAAGTCTTCTGGTCAGTAAGCGCCCGTTGGGTCCGTCTCCCCTTATTCCTCTCTGGTATCACCAACATCCGCAACAACATGTCCTTTGTGCAGTATGCCCGTGCCGGATCGAAATACGAACGCCGTACTGTGGTGCCCCGAAGGTACAGACAGTAGGGACCGCTACGAACACTTAATTTCATTTCTGCGGTGGTCGCGTCCAGTGACTGGCCCCCTCTGGTCCTCCACGCCCCTGATTTGGGTTCCTCGCCTTTCCCTCTCTCTGTTTTCCCTCGTTTGCTTTGAATCACGCTGTACGATGCTGTGCCACGGGACGGGATCCGTATTAAGCTTATTCGCGTCCTTGCCACTCCGAAAGAGCCTTGGGGAGATGCAGTGGGCCACCACCCCCTTTTCCTCTTACAACCCAAACCCCCAAACTCCGGGATCCGACCTGCATCGTCGAACGGGGGGAAGGGGGGGGGG